>JASDQU010739942.1:260265-270440 GCA_032191745.1 Picea mariana
AACCTTTGAAGTGAACGCTATTCAATCTACATCGACCGACAAGAACAAATCTAAGAAAGGGAGAGGCAAGAATAAGGAGAGTAAAAATAATAATCAGAATGAGCAAACCAAAACCCCTCCTGTTGAAGACCGGGATAAGCGCAAACCACGCTACCCTTTCCTTATCTGTGGTGACGATCACTACACGAAGGATTGTCCGAGATGTGCCGAGGTTAACAAGTTCCTTCAAGAAACGCCAAAACCCTCTACACCGGCTGTCTTGTCTCAACCCTTCCCGTCGCAACAACAGGCTTCGTTGGTCATCCACAACCAACCCTCTACTTCTACAACATCCTATGTTTTGATGTGCACTAGTGATTCCAAGAAAGACAACATCGCACTTACCACTAGAGCTAAAGACTATACTCCTTCTAAGGAGAAGGTTGACGATTTACCTCCTGATCTAGTACAACCCTCTCCACCGAATCCACCCACAAACGGTCCTCTTCATCTTGAACGACCGAGCCTTGATACAGTTATACGACCACCCCCGAAAGGTGTAGTTAATAAATCGGCATTCAATACTCATGCTCGTGTGGCCCAGAACTATAACATTGTAGAAGATCTGGCCCAAGCACCTTCAACGATGTCTGCCCTTGAAGTCCTTCAGTCTTGTCCTGCACAACGAAGGGCTCTGTTGAAAGCTATAGGTGGAATTGATCCCACAGATACGTATTTGATAGTCTTTGACTTGGAAGACCATATTCCAAGGTTACCCCCACAACTTGCATTTCAAATACAAGTTGTTGTCGCCGACAAGAGCATTTGTTGAACTGTTATTGATGAGGGTGCCTCTACGTGTGTAATGTCTTTTACTTGTTGGAAAGCCATTGGCTCTCCTCCTTTAAACAAATCACAAAACACTTTGAGAGCCTTCAATGGCTCTGGTTTTAATCCTTACGGTGTTCTTTCGTCGTTTCCTGTTACTCTCAAAGGTAAGACCGTCCAGGTTGAAGTGGAAGTTTTCGATGCTCCCCTAGATTATAATCTTCTACTTGGTCGTAGCTGGGTGGATTCTATGCGTGCTGTCGTGTCAACCCTTTTTCGTGTCATACGATTTCCTCACCAGGGAAAAGTGGTTACGGTTGATCAACTTGCCTTCTTTAATGCCGATACTCGCACTGGAAATGTGCCGTTCATAGCTAAAACCATGGGTACTTTCTCCATACCACCCCCACTCGATATTCCACGCCCGTTAGTTGCTTCTATTATTATGATCTCTACTGTACCTCATGAACTTCCTATGTCTGTCGACCCTTGGATAGTCCCTGATCCTGGAGATCATGTTTGTTTCGGCAACATCATGCCGTTAAGTCCGGTTGAGTCCTCTTATCAAGCCATTCAATCGGCAACCCTTACTACTTCTTCTTTTGATGAGTTGTCTCTTGATCCTTTCCGTGTCATCTTTCCCACTGACGAGATGATCATGTCTGTCATGGAGGACACCCCTTGGGATGATGGGCATCATCGTTCCATACTGTTTCTGGAACAACACACTCTTGAGAATTATCAGCAGATTTCGACTCCGTCGACCGTTGTTGTTATATCCACAGTTCCCCAATCTACACGTGATGTGTTTGCAGAAGGGAACCTCAGTAACATTTCTCCCACGATACCCATAGATATTTCATTTAAATCTGGGATAGTTGAAAACGTTCATATTGGAGCTTCATGTTCTCCCGAAGAAATTGTCACTTATACTTCCTTGTTTAAAGAATTTCGTGATATCTTTGCCTGGAGTTACGAAGAGATGCCGGGTATCGACCCTGCTATTGTTGTCCATGAAATTAAGACATACCTCGGAGCTAAACCAGTCCGGCAGTGCCTTCGTCCTGTCCATCCATGTAAAGCGACAGCTATTAAACTTGAAGTTGAAAAACTTCTTAAAGCCGGTTTTATTTATCCCGTGGCATTGACAGAATAGGTTTCCAACCCCGTACCGATTGATAAGAAAGGTGGTAGTATACACGTTTGTGTTGATTATCGGGATATTAACAAAGCTTGTCCAAAGGACAATTTTCCAACCCCTTTCGTTGACCAGATCGTCGATGACTGTGCCGGTAGCGAAATCTTTTCTCTCATGGATGGATTTTCTGGCTATAATCAAATAAATATCGCTCCTGAGGACCAACATAAAACTGCTTTTATTTGTCCTTGGGGTACTTTCGCCTATAGAAAACTCCCCTTCGGTCTGAAGAACGCAGGTGAAACGTTCCAACGTGCTATGTCTTACGCATTTCACGATATCAAGCATATTGTTCAACCTTATTTGGACGATTTTCCGGCTCATTCTTTACGTCGAGTCGATCACCCTAATCATCTCCGAGCAATTTTCGTTCATTGTCGATTCTATCGCATTCGCCTAAATCCTCATAAATGTGTCTTTTGCGTAGAATCCGGCCGTCTCCTTGGTTTCATTGTTTCACGTCATGGGATCCGGGTAGATTTTATTAAGGTTGAGGCAATTATTAATCTCCCTCCACCTTCTTCTTTGCGCCAGTTACAAAGTTTGCAGGGGAAAGCAAACTTTCTTCGTCGCTTCATCCCGAATTACGCTGAGATTACTCGCGGTTTTACACGTCTTCTAAAGAAAGGTTCAGAGTTTGTCTGGGATAAGTTTACTAAAAATGCTTTGAAGCTTTAAAGTTGTCCCTCACGAAATCTCCTCTTCTTTTCCCTCCTGATTATAGTCAGGATTACTTTCTTTATCTAGTTGCTTCCGAGTGTACTATCGGCATGGTCCTCGTTCAGGAGGATGATGCACACGATGAACATGTTATATATTACTTGAGTCGGAGTCTGACTTCGATGGAAATCAAGTACCAACATGTTGAAAAACTGGCTCTAGCTGCTGTTCAAGCGGTTCAACGTTTTCACCATTATATTCTCTCCAGGAAGACTACAATGATTTCACATTGTAACCCCATGCAACATATATTGACACGTCAATTGCTGGGGGGCAAGTACTCCAAGTGGATTTTCATTCTCCAGGAGCTCGATTTGGAATTTGATCGCGCCACGTCGAAGAAATCCTTAGTTTTCGCTGAGTTAATTTGTGATTTTCCCCACTCTGCCATGAAAAAAGTAGCAGTCGATTCGTTACCTGACGAATCACTTTTCCTTATCAGTACTGACGATATTTGGTATGGAGATATCATTATATATCTCCAAACTGAAACTTTCCGGCCTATTTTGTCTAGTGCTGAACGTCGTCGTGTCCGTTATCAGGCACGTCATTATATTATCCTCGGCGATACTCTTTACCATCGCGGCATTGACTCTGTCTTTCGACGTTGTTTGACTTTTGACGAAGCTGAGAAAGCTTTGAATGACTGCCATTCAGGAGCATGTGGTGGTCATATGTCTGGGTATGCTACTGCCCAGAAGATATTACGTGCATGATACTTTTGGCCTTCCTTATTCAATGACTGCATTACTGCTGTTCAGAAGTGTCATGCTTGCCAGACCTTTAATCAGAAGATTTGGTCGCATCCTGCTCCCCTTCACCCTGTGGTCTCAGTAGGTCCTTTTGCAAAATTGGGCATTGATTTCATGACATGTCACCCTCATTCGACCAGGGGGCATGGTTATATTATTGTCACTGTTGATTATTTTACTAAGTGGGCCGAGGTGATGCCAACATTCGATAATATTGGAAAGACTGCAGCGTTATTTCTTTTCAACCATGTCATCACTCGTTTTTGTGTTCCTTAGGCTATCGTTACCGATCACGGTAGTCATTTTAGAAATTATATGATGTCTTAACTTACCGAAAAGTTGGGCCTTCGTCATGATAGTTCAACACCCTATTATCCGCAGGCTAATGGCCAGGTCGAAGAAATCAATAAGGTTCTTATAACTATGATTCGACGGATGATAGGAATTCATAAAACTAGCTGGCACACGATGTTATTTTCGGCATTGTGGGCATATCAGACATCTGTTAAATCTGCTACCGGATTTACACCTTTTCGATTAGTTTATGGCATGGAAGCCATTCTGCCAATAGAATGTGAAATACCGTCTCTAAAACTAGCTGTATAACTCTTACCCAATACTTCTGCTGAAGAGGAACGTCTTTTGTATCTGATGCGATTAGACGAGACTCGTCGTGATGCTACTCTTGTAATAGAATCCCAGAAGAAACGTGTTAAGGCACAGTATGACAAGCATGTCAAACCTCGTGTCTTCTCTGAAGGAGATCTTGTTCTTCTATATGAACAAGATAAAGATGTCTTAGGAGCTGGGAAATTCAAACCAATGTGGCGCGGGCCTTACATTGTTAGCAAATTTTTTGAAAAAGGAGCGTATGAGCTGGTGGATTATGATGGTGTACCTTTGAGTGAACACAGGGATGGGTTGTACTTAAAGAAGTACTATGCATAAGTCATTTGTACATGAGTACTTGTATTTTATGTATCATACCGTGTGTGTGTGTTACTTTAGTTTGCTTTTGACGTTATCTGGTCTCTGCCCTTATGTGACGTTGTGTTTGATTGCCAGATGTCAGAGTATTCGCTACCTTATATTGGCTTCACCGACGGTGCTAGCCGTAGTACTCAGAACCTAGCTTCTGCTGCATGGGAAATCTATGCCCCAACAAACGAGCTTATATCTTTACGAGGTGTATGTCTTGGCCGGGCAACCAACAACATCGCAGAGTATAGCGTCGTTATTGAGTTATTGGTTGATGCTATCTCTCTCAAGATTCGTCATTTGGTTGTACGACTTGACTCGCAGCTGGTAGTACTATAGCTAAGTAATGTCTATTCTATTCGAAGTCCTACTTTATTAAGGGTATATTTGCGGATTCGCCTCTTGGAACGACATTTTGATCATATTGAATATCAACATATTCCTAGATGTCTTAATACATTAACAGATACTTTAGCTAATTATGTATTAGACAGGCATTTAAATCATTTATAAATCAAACACATTAAAATGTACACAATGTAAAGTAAACCGGTAGAAGCCGTGTATATATATATAATGATCAAAAGGGTTTGTTTTTTACAAAATGTTTGTCCGAAGATAAAAATATCAAAAATTGAAGCTCCTGGCTTCTACATAATGACATCACGGATGATGTTCACGATAACACACTAATGTCCTAGCAACTCTGCGGAGCAGTCGACCCATAGGGAATGCCTACCTTAGAATTGATATATATGATATTCTGTTGATGCTTGGATGTTTGCAGGTCTTTGACTAGATGTGCTCTTGGTTCTTGACACACACATGCAGCTTACAAAGTCTATCGACTGTCACTGGTTCCACTCTCAGACTTTGGGGGGCATTCTGTTATCCACAAATTTGGTCATCGTGATGATAGTATGATGATGTTATGATGATGGAAAATCAAGATCTTCACTAAGAACACTTTCTTGAGAAAAGTTACACTTGTCTGTTTCCAGAAATCATATTTTTAAAAGAGGTTCGCAGGCTGCCTATATATTTACCTACGAGAATGCCTGATTCTCACAGGCTGCATTAAGCTGGAGTGCGAGGGTTTCACATTGTACCTAACTGTCAGGGTTTCACATTAAGCTGGAGTGCGAGGGTTTCTAGAAGGGAATCTTCGAGAAGAATGAGTTGGCTAGCGAATGGTTATCTAAGTACTGGTTTTCTTGATATCTTGGGATCATTTCCTATCCAAGTAACTAATCTATCTTCTCCTATATATTGAGGAGATGGCTCATGGAAAAGGTTAGAAGCAAACTGGCAAGAGATTGATTGGAGAATTAGTGCAAGACTGTATGGAGGACTGATGCTACAACAGCTAGAGACAACAACAAAGTCATCAAAGGTGGTTGATTTTCTTCATGCATGAGCAAGTGTGTGTGTCAGAGCTAGGAGCCATCGAAAGGAGATCTACAACATCAAGGCTCAGGTTGTAAGTTTCACTTTCAATTATTTCAATACAGTAATATGTCCCTTTCCCATAAAGATGATGTCACTTTATTACATAACTCCTTGATCATATGTATAGATTATCTATTGAATCTATTGATCTGCTTTCACTTCAATTGGTTTGTACTGTTGTGATTTGAACGACACAAGAGCATTGGAGTGAAGCTTGGAACAACAGAGATCTAAGGAAAGCGTTCATAAGGTATGTCCATAATCCTTACCTCTTAGTTCATTCAATAGTCTAGATCTAGGGAAAGTGTATTATTCTGTCATGTTTTGTTCTAGATCCAGGTGGATCTAGGGAGATCGGTTTGTGTCCGCACTCATGGATTTATCCTGAAACAGATACTAGAGAGTATCTTCCCGAGTGCTGTTTTCGGTGACACTATAGCAGTCTGATGACCGACAGGTTTATCTAAAAGAGGCTTCAGAAAATCTAGGCCGATCCATACACAGGTGATGTCTGATGCGCTACCACTCAAAGGGGTACCAATAGGGGTTACAAGGGTGGCCAACATATGTGCGCTTAAGAACCACTTGTATTTCCTGCATGTATGAATCCCTCAACTGTGGGTTTATGCGCATAGCGATAGATCTCTGTGGCTTAAAGATGCCAGAATATGTCTCTACCCTGGAAAAAAAATCCCACAATTTCTGCCAAGGAAAGTGCTCTGATACCACTTGCAATATACCATATATAAAAAGTATGCAGAACAGAAATGAAATGCTAGAAATGGCAGAATAACAATAATATAACCAACATAATCTTCACAATAACACATAAATGATATAAGAACAACAACATAAATGACACTTTGATTCAGAAAGCAATGTTCACAGGCCTCTTCGAGGGGGCAACCTCCAGTCGAGCAACGCTCTATTACAATAATCTTCAAGCTAGGGTTTTCATACCCTCGACCCTTATTTATACTAAATATGTCTATCAAGAGAAACATCTAGAGGAAGATCCTTCTAGAAGCAGAAGCTTCTATTAGGTCTTCTTACATCCACTTTATTCTATTTTATTGAAAGGCCTTATTAAGATTGACCTTTATTACATCCGAATATATTGATTTACCTATGTGCAGGTTAGGACCCTAACATGTCCTTGCCAACCAGATGACCCAAGTATTCTACTTCTGAGGCACCAAAAGCACATTTAGACTGTTTTAGGAAAAGTTGGTGCTGAGAGAGTAGATAGAGAACTTGATCCACATCAGTAAGATGGTCTGTCCAGGTTTTTCTATAGATGAGGATATCATCAAATAAAACTAAGACAAAATGATGGAGAAAGGGATGGAAGACATGGTTCATGAGGCTTTGGAAGGTGGAGGGTGGATCCGAAAAAAATTGAAGCTATGCAAGACTGGCCGCACCCAAAGACTCTCAAAAGATTGTGTGGATTTATGGGCTTAACAGGGTATTATCACAAGTTTTTTAAGAACTACGGAAATATTGCAACACCTATCACTACTCTCCTAAAAAAGAACTCTTTCACTTGGACTCTAGCCGATGCTCAAGATTTTCAAACCTAGAAGACGACCATGTGCACCACTCTAGTTCTGGCCCTTCCTGATTTCACAAAGACCTTTGTGTTGGAATGTGATGCATCAGGGAAAGGAATTGGCACTATCCTTATGCAAGAGGGTCGACCTTTGGCCTTCACCAGCAAGCAACTATCCGAATGGAATCTGGGAAAACCCATTTATGAAAAATAAATGTTGGCTATTCNCTGGAACAATGCATTTCCTCCCAGGAGCAACAAAAATGGGTGACTAAGCTCTTTGGATATGATTATGAGATCATTTACAAGAAGGGAAAAAACAATGTAGTGGCGGATGCATTGTCCCGAAAATATGAAGACGAAGGATCCCTTTTTTCTCTTTCCTTTATTGTACCCGATTGGCTCCAAGCTCTGTGCTAGGAATGGCTACAAGATCCCAAAAGTTCACATCTGATCCAGCAATTGCAGACCAATGTTCTGGCTCCCCCAGGGTACTCTTGGATCTAGGATGAGCTTCGATACAAAGGATGTTTGTATTTAAGTAAACAATCAAATCTTAAATCCACGATACTTTCTGAACTTCATGCTACACCCACAGCGGGGAACTCAAGGTTCACCAAAACCTATGACAGGGTCAAACGTTCCTTTTTCTGGGATGGTATGAAACAGGACATCCGTAATTTTGTTGCTGAATGTGAGGTGTGTCAATGCAACAAGGGAGAAATAGTCAAATCTCCGATCAAACTACAACCTCTTTCGATTCCCCCTACTATTTGGAAGGATATCTCTATGGACTTTATTACCGGCTTACCCAAATTGGGGAATAAATCAGTCATAATGGTGGTTGTGGATCGCCTTTCCAAGTATGCTCATTTCTGCACTCTTCAACACCCATTTACTGCATCCACGGTGGCTCAAATCTTCATGGACCAGGTCTTCAAGCTTCATGGCATGCCACACTCTATTGTTTCTGATCGTGACCCAAATTTCACAAGAAATTTTTGGCAAGAACTGTTTAAGCTACAGTGCACCCAATTGCATCTCAGCACAGCTTATCATCCCTAGACTGATGGTCAAACGGAAGTTGTCAACAAGTGCTTGGAAACATATCTGAGGTGTTTTGCCTTCGAGAAGCAACATCAGTGGGCTCAACGGTTGCCCCTAGCTGAATGGTGGTACAACACTTCCTATCATACAGTTACACGCATGACTCCTTTTGAAATGGTATATGGACATAAGCCACCTTTAGTTCTCTCATACTTACTGGGTACCTCGAAGGTCCAGGCGGTTGACCAAACACTTACAATTTGAGAGGATATTCTTCGTACCCTTAAAGAGAACTTGGTCATGGCACAGAATCACATGAAGCAACAAGCAGATAAAGGTCGCTCTGAACGTCAATTTGCAGAAAGGGATCATGTGTTTCTACGACTGCAACCATACAAGAAAACTTCCCTCAAGGCTAAGCATTGTTAGAAGCTAGCACCCAAATTTTATGGCCCTTATGCAATTCTCAAGCATGTGGGGCAAGTCGCCTATCAGTTAGCTCTACCCAATCAGTCAAAGCTACATCCTGTTTTTCTAGTTTCATGCTTAAAGAAGGTGATTGGAACTAGATGCAAAATTCAAACCAACCTTCCAGAGTTAGATGAAGAAGGATCCATTTGGCTACAACCAGAAGCAGTTTTGGACCAGCGTGAGCATTGCCTGCGTCAGAGAACCATCAAGTAAGTGCTAGTCTAGTGGAAAGATATGACTCCAACAAATGCCACTTGGGAACCAACTACCATTCTGCAGTAGTTTCCACATCTCAAGCCTTGAGGACAAGGCTGTTTTTAAGGGGGCGGACATATTAGGGTCCTAACCCGCACATAGGTAAATCAATATATTTGAATGTAATAAAGGTCAATATTAATAAGGCCTTTCAATGAAATAGAATAAAGCGGATGTAAGAAGACCTAATAGAAGCTTCCACTTCTAGAAGGATCTTCCTCTAGATGTTTCTCTTGATAGACATATTTAGTATAAATAAGCGTTGAGGGTATGAAAACCCTAGCTTGAAGATTATTGTAACAGAGCGCTGCTCGACTGGAGGTTGCCCCCTCGAAGAGGCCTGTGAACATTTCTTTCTGAATCAAAGTGTTATTTCTGTTGTTGTTCTTATATCATTTCTGTGTTATTGTGAAGATTATGCTGGTTATATTACTGTTATTATGCCATTTCTAGCATTTCATTTCTATTCTGCATACTTTTTATATCTAGTATATTGCAAGTGGTATCAGAGCCAAGTTACCTGGAGGTAATATGGGGTACCTATCAGAGAATTATAAATATTTACCCATTAAGTCAATTAATGGGTACCAAGTAAATATTATTTAGAATTATATAATATTTATTAGAATTATAATATTAAGTTCAGATCCACTAAGTATAAATATTTAATAATATGGGGTACCTAGGGTGGTACCCAATGGGAATGTAGTTATGTGTTATTAGTGGAAGTCATATAATATATGGGAATGTGGTCATTCAATGTAAGGTAGACTAGGTCCACTATATTAATAAAGGCCCACTATGGTAGTTGGATGTAATAAATGTGAGAAGGCTCTCTAGAAGGTTTCTAGGAGACAGGGAGAACTATATAAAGAAGTGTAAGCAATGTAATGAAACATAGTGAAGAATATTGTGATTGTACAAGCAAGGATTGCTTGAGGAGTTT
>JASDQU010739942.1:272601-287447 GCA_032191745.1 Picea mariana
GACCTCTTGTCAATGGGACTCCCGAATTCTCGATTTTTGAAATCCCAAATTCTCGATTTTCGAAATCCTGATGAACTCTTCCTTTCGGGATTTTCTAAAATCCTGGATTGCTGCCACATGTCCTCCCTCAGATGGATGTTCCTCGTTGTTTCACGATTTCATGACTTGTGACCCCCAGTGACAAAAATCCTCTGTCAATTTGAATCCCTGGTATCCGAAATACCGATGGACTCTCGATCTCCGCCACGTGTCCTCCACGGATGGACGATCCAGATTGTTTCAGGACTTCCACCATGGAATGTCCCGATCTCTTGTCCTCGAGACCTCCGAAATCCCGAAGTCCGAATCCAAAAAATGGGTGATCTCATGACATGTGTCCTCCCTTAATCAAAAGGTCCAGACCTATTTCGGGACTTCCACCATGGAGTGTCCCGATCCCTTGTCCTCGAGACCTTCGAAATTTCGAAGTCCAAATCCCTGAAACGGGTGATCTCGCGACGCTTTTCCTCCCTTAATTGGACGGTCCAGATCTATTTCAAGACTTCCACTATGGAGTGTCCCGATCTCTTGTCCTCAAGACCTCCGAAATTTCGAAGTCCGAATCCCTGAAACCAACTCCTCTTTCGGGACTTTCACCTCTGTTCACGAAGGCTTAACCCTCATGCATCTCCTGACAGATCCAACGACTGTCAGGTTTTCTAACTAAGTTCTGATGGTTCAGATCTGTCCCACACTATGCACTCTCCTACTGCTCCCTGGACGTGGAAAACCGATGGTCTAGATCAAATCCCAGTTTTCTCAACTTATTCACACTTAGAACTATTTTGGGGTTTCGGTTATCGGGATTTCGCGACTCGCGATGACCAAGGTTCTTGCCCTTTGATTCCCCGAATGCTAAAACGCTGAAACACTTACCGACTGCCACGCGCCCTTAAAAAAAAAGGACGGTCCAGATACTCCCATGGACCTTGGGGATCTAAGGTCTCAATTTCTTCGCTACTCACAAAGATAAAATAAAAGGGTTTGAGGCATTTAATGCCCTCGTTTCTTCCTCCAATCTAATGGTCGTGACTGACCGCAGATCTTTCGACAGGATCTCATCGGTTAATCGATACTTATCCCTACGTTGCTATTTCAAGATTTTTTGGATTGGGGTTTCAGGAATTGCGAGTGTGGGAGGACGCACACTTAGATACCCCAGGTGTCGAAATGCCGAAATATCAGGATTTTGAGAGGCCCATTCTTCCTCGTACAGGATTACTAAGACTTGCGCCTTCAAATCCTTTTTCAGGTTCTTGGTAAGCTTTCCAAGAAGGGTATCTCTGGGGAGATCTATCCAGGGTGTTACCTGAGGACGAATAAGGGCATAGATTTCTCGAAAGTAGACTTGAAGTCTGAATTAGATCGGTATACATATATATAAATCTATCTATAAACATAATCCATACGAAATCTTTCCATTATAAAATCATGCAACCACCATTTCTGATCAAAACACCACACAGAAAGTCTTATACTCAAACCATTCATAAAATGTACAGACTATGAGCATACATGTCAGCATATAAATTTCAAGATGCAAGATGATCATAAATGCCAGAATATACATTTCAAGATGCAAGATGTAAAACACTTATCAGAAATAACACCAGATGTGCTTGCAACTGTTTAGAGGGGTGCTCGTTTCCACCCAACCGTAGGCTCAGTGACTCCCAACAGATTTACCACCAGCCACCCCCGAGCTGAGACCACGATGCTGCGAGACTGAGTCTCTGTTTTCCAGTGACTGAGAATGAAGGTTACTCTCCTTCTCCACTATCACTCACTCTGTATTTTCCATAGTTCTTTTTCCTTCCTCTCTTCCCCTTGCATCTGCCCCCTTGATCGCACACTCTTCCTGCCTTTTTTCTTTTCGGCGAGGTTGCGTGTGGCATGATATTCCTCTTGGTGGTCAGGTTTGAGGGCTCTACGGATGGGCAGTTCACCCCCATCCCTCATTACTCATGAGGAGCCATTTACCTACTAACCCGGCGAGTCGTTTAATTTGGGGCCAGCGAGCCGCTCTTGGTTCTCTGGGCCAGTGAAGTCCAAATACGGTATCGGTTTCGGTGGAAGTTAACACCACCATTCCAGGTGCCTTCCACCACCTTTCTCTAGCCATCATGGTCTCTTTTTCAGCACATCCCCTCTCAGTAGTCTTGCAATATATATTCATAATATTATTCACATTCATCGACCTTTTTCATAAGGTCCATTCACATCACACATTCACAATTCTAAGTTTTGCCACAATACTTGGCTAGTATAGTTATTTTTATAGACTGGGGGAAACATGGTGTTACAATAGGGACCTTACTCTCAAGTTCCCTGAAGACAAGGAAAGGGAGGTTGAGTATATTTGTTGCTAGTTGAGTTTGGCATGTTCATCGTCATTTATAGCAGAGAATCCATCATCTTTGGTAGCCATGACACATGAGTGTGTGAGAGATCCCCATGATTTCAGGGAGGAGCCTCTCATGACGCTCCTGCATGAGGAGAATTCAAAGTTGTAGTTGTTTTAGGAGAGGTATGATGCATAGGGTTTTGACTATGCTCATATTTTTCATTATGGGGATCACGAGTCGTTTCTTTTGGAGATCCCACTAAAGACTCAAGGCTTAGCTACAGAGGAGATAGTTGAGCACATTCCTTATGGACCTACTTGCAAGAAAGTATATGCATCCATGGATTGGGTGGATAGGTATATGACATACATGGACACACTTTGGGATGTAGTTTCAAGTATCATCAGTAGAATGATGGATACAATAGTGCCTACAAGATTCAGGATGGTATAGTACAATTCAGTGATCAACAACAATGTGCATGGATATTGATTGGCACTCAGTAGTGTGTAGTGGAGTTGTGGGGTGTTTCCTTTAGGGATACCTCCTGATAGAGTCTTCGAGCATACCATTGAATTAATGTTAGCTTGGATCGGTGAGTGTATGGGTGAGCCTCAGGGAGAAACATATCCCTTGATGATTAATATGCATATGGGATATCATCATATGATGATCAGGGAGCAGGACAGTCGCAGGTATGCTTCCATATTTCATTATGATTTCTTGGTCATGCCTTTGGGTTTAACCAATGCAATAGTCACTCTCCAGTCTTGCAAGCAGTGGTAGAGGCATTTATTGGTATTATTTGATGCCCTCATTATATACAACATGAAATGTGAGGGTTCAACTGAGTCAGTTGGATGAGACAGGTGGCATTGTGGCCATGATAGGGGTCTTTCATTTGGACCATATGATTAGTGCGTAGAGTGCATGGGAGGAGATCCAGACTCTATTAGAGTGGTTCACAGATATTGTAGTAGGCATTGGGAGTGGTAGACTTCCAATTTGGTGGTGGGATCTTGGCATTCATCAGAGTGATATATTGCTTCAAATGATGAGGATGAGTGAAAGGGTCATATTTGTGAGGATATTGTGAGAGGAGTTGTTGAGATTTGTCCTATAGGATGAGGTATATTTTCCCTCACGATACCAAGGATCAAGTCTATCCATGAGTTGGAAAACTTTGACTTCACTGAGATGCTTTGGCAGGACATGATCCGGGATAGTGAGTTCAACTTAGGGGTCCAGGAGAGTAGAGTGTAGTATGGGCATGCGAATCAAACGGTCATGATCAGAAGGGTGCAACATCAACATGATGGTTCCCTCAGATATTAGTTCATGATTCAGGGACTGCAGTTCTTGACAACTTGGTAGTCGATGCAAATCAAGAAAACTTGCAAGCCCAAAATATTGTGCATAAACACTTCATCTCTAAAACACTTAGATCACATATGGAAGTTGACACTGCATCATGACTTTCGTTGGAAATTATGATGATAAAAAAATTGCAGATAAAAGAATCCGACCGACTAGCGATAAGGAATACCACATACCTGGTCAATGATCGACTTGTGCATCGACCATAAATAAATCTATTGCTGAACAAATTGCCAACTAGAAAATGTTGTGCTGCTTATTTTCTCTCCTCGACATCATTGGAAAACATAGATCATGCTCATTCTTCTTGCAGTGTCTCTGAAATTCTAGTTAACCTAGCCGACTTCATCGAAATGTCGACCTGGTCAATCTCAAATTTTTCCCCGTGATCAAACCCTCAAAGCAGGATCGATGGAGAAATTCTAGATGGCGTTGTAGTATCTTCATTTCTATGCGGGCAAATGGTGGAGATATCTTCTGAAAAAATGGAGGTTGAGACTAGTTCTTATCATTGCACTATTGTTTACCAGATGTCACTGAGATACTTGAATGTTGATTGAAGTCTGTTATAGTCTAGATGATGATGGTTGAACTGTTAGTCGATTGGTGAACCAACAATCGATCCATTGCTTGTCCATGTCTATCATCAGTTACATCCAACCTCTTTCAGAATATGTCAGAATTGTCCATGTAGTGTTGAGCAATGGTGACTACAAAAGTGTTGGAAAAATGATTAAATTCCATATATTCTCATAAAAAAAGCCTGCTTACAATCATTGCAAAAATGGAATATGAGTGTAAATTCATGGATGTCGGCATGTCATGTTTTTTTTTTCAAATATCATATGTTGAGGGTGCCAAATAATATTATATTGGGTCTTTAGTTGTTCTATGGAGCTATGATTGTACATCAATGGAATCAATGTAAAACATGAAAATTATTAGAAATATGTATTACATGAAGAAAATGTTATAAAGTTAGTCGAGTCGACTTATCCTTTATTAGTCTAGTCAACTTGTATTTTAGTCGAGTAATGTCTAGTCGACCTAATAGTCAAGTCTAGAGTTCAAAGTTAAGTATGTTTAGTCAAAAAGGAAAATCATTATGTTTTCCGTTTCAATTTCAAGATGTATTGAAAATATGAATCAAAGCAGAAAGGATGGGGTTAAACATGTGCCTTCTTCGAAGACATGTGATCCCCTCCACCATTGTAAGGTGCATTGGTCCTTAACCGACGAGTTCTGGTTCTCACCGACAATAGTTGATTCCTAGTCAACGACACAAAAAGACACACAAAGTCTGTACACTTGTAATTGAGTCACAAACAATCATCCTTCATGTAATATGAATTGAAGACTTCATACACTTATAGAATGCAACACAATCATGCTAAAGAGCACCACAAAAACAAGAATGATGAACAATGGAGCAACGATCATAATTGAGCATGTCAAAGAGGATCAAGAAAGACCATGTCGACAATAGTTAAAGGAATCCAAGAGAGATTTTTTATGACACACACACATGGAGCACTTAAATAAAATATCATGACAAGAACATTGAATTGATTGAGCCCCTTGATACAATAGTTGCAGAGTATCTATGGGTCGTGAAAATAAAAGAATGGTATGAGTGATTGATGGCACAAACCCTCGTCAATTCAAAATAAATAATCGTCCAGGAGTGACATCCTGACAATACTGCGTGAGCATTTTGGGTCTGCATTGATCAATTTACTTGGTAATAACAGCAGATTCGATGCCTCTTGAAAAATATCATAGTTGATAGAGGGAAGCAGAACATGGATATCGAGGAGATGGGATCTATCACTCAGATATAGTTGTGATTAGTCATAGTAATCCTAGTATATGCGTGTCTCCTTATCCAGCTAGTGGTTGTTGTGGTTGAGTTACCTATGCAGTCTGGTATGCATGGGTGATTCATAACAAGGATACTTTTGTAGCAGTAGAGACTTAGAACATTTTTCCACGCTTGCTTGGTACAAGAAAGGATTTGAGTGTTGGGGAGATGTTGAGGGGGGCTCTTAGGTCCTAATAGTCATCACATATATGATTATATGTAATAAGTGGATAAAGATAAATAAATGTTTGTAACAAATGATAAATGTAACTAAACAAAGGGTTAGTTGTAATGGGTGCAACTATTCCAACCATTTACCCATTGTATAAATAACCCTAAAGATGGAATACAAATATGGTTGGATATCCTTCCACACATTTATCTTCTTCTTTCTTGGGATGTATGTGTTCTTTATGTGCATTCCAATATAGTTTCTCTTGAATGCTTGCCTCAATTTCCTAGATTACAACAATTGGTCTACTAAGGAGTTGACCACATTTGTGCATCTTATGATTGCCTAGATTATTAGGGGAAATCATGATTATCCTTTTGTTAGCCCTTTCCATATCAGTGGTATGAGTAGAGGGTGTTCCACATCATATAGGATCACATGGGACCCTGGTGAATTTACCACTTATGAATAGGTTTGAGAGAGGTTCACATAGAGGGACTTTGCAGACGATATGTTGGTGGTATGGGAGAGTCTATGGCTAGTTGGAAGAGCATGTCGGGGCACACTCATCTAGCAGGGTTGATGTAGTCCTTTCCTATTTCTAAGAAAGAGTGGGAGAGTAGGTTGATAGATTACATCACAGGATTACCAAGGGTGTAGGGAGAAGATAGTATGTGTACAACGATTGACTAGTCATCAGAGTTCATGCACTTCCCAGTGATTTATTTGGAGTATGGAGCATCACAAGTGACAGAACTATCCAGTGGAGAGATGTTTAGATTTCATGAGAAAATTGAATTCACTACCAATTGTAGGGACAAACTTCATTTTTTGATATTCGAGATCGAGTATGGCAGTGGATTTGTAGGTTGTGACTTCACATGGATGAGTATGCAGGTTACTATTCATGGTAGTAGGTTCATCCCTTACATGTATTTCATCTTGGAGTTCCTGAAGATGATGATGCAAATTCGGCATGACGGTTGGACGATTATGATAAGAGTGACACAATTTTAGCATGGTGGTTCCTTTTTGAGGTTAGATTGGAACCCTAGGATTCCAGTACTAGATAGTTTAGCAGTCGATGTAGAGACAATAGTCAATTTTTGTTTTCATGAGATTGGTTCCCTTGCAAAGAAATTCTTTGAGGGGTTGATCGAGTTATTACAGTATCGAGTTTCCCTACTTATCGACAATATTCAGGAGACCTCTTATGTTCACACCTTGTCATATTGTGCATTGAGCGGAGGATGCTTCACATCTTCTAGGGTGGTTTGGGACCCTAGTATCATTTTCAGTTTTGATTTGGCTTAGTTGATGGAGCGTTAGGTTGTGATGGAATTGCTTAAGGACAAGCATTATTTGGGAAGGGAGGACTGTAATGTCCCCATTTTTGGATTCCTCTGCCCTGCAGCCAGAGGCGACCTTATGAGTTTATGCCAAGTTGACCAAAGGAGTAAAATGAGGATAACAGTGATATCATGAAATTTGGAGGAGTTATATTGGCCCTAGGATATTCCATTCACCATATTTCATCATCAAGATCATTTCTACACAGTTTTCTCTTGGTTCCGTGCCATTCCGATAATTTTCATATTTTTGGGTTATTATTAAGCATACTTGAATTAAATACACTGAAGGTATTATTTGGATCATATTATCTGAGGGGATACCTTCGTGCAATATCTCATTGGAACTGGGATGAAAATATCTAAAGGTTGGGATGATGAAAAAGGGACTCTGATATCCTAGAGTGTCTTAAAAGACTAATTAATCACTTTTCGACATTAAAAAGAGTTATAAAAAGGGGTGTTTAAGTGACTTAAAGTTGATAAAAGCCACTATACTCTATTAAAAGGGTAAAAGGGTCCAAAAAAGGGTCAACAAGGAGATAAAAGGAAAATGAGGGCACTTTCTCTCATTATGCATATGCTATTTTCTAAAAACGAATTGAGAGAGTTCTTGTGGCTTTGGCTATTTGGGACAAAAACCCTGGAAATATTTGGAAGATTGGTTTCGGTGGTGAAACCATCCACCCTATATAGTCATTGTGAGGAGATGACTCATATATTTTTGTTGTGCTTGATTGTGGCTGACTTAATCTTCCTATAGCTGATTTTTTCTCGATAGTGGATGAGTTCTTTTTATTGCAGCTAAGTTCTTCTTCATTGGCGGTTGGGTTTCTTCCATTGTGGGTCGAGATCATTCATTGGGAGGGACGAGTTTCTCTTGTTGGGCAAGATACTTCCTTGTGGGGTTGAGCTAAGGGTTGTAGAGGTCATTTTCTATATTGGGGCCGAGTTTCCTCTACTTGGGCACCTTTATTTGCAAACTGGGCACATATTCTAGGTGTGAGGCAGTTTGTTTCAGTGTGGGTTAAGTTATTTGTTGTATGGGGGTCGAAATGCAACCTTGGGGATCGAGTTGGATAAGAATAGGGTTGATTCTCTATTGATGGAGGTTGTAAGGCCTGGGGTCATCTTGTACCTGCTAGAAACATGGGAAGGAATATTTCAAATCTCTTGTAACTTACAACACCTTATTTATCATTGTTTCTATAGATTTATACCACTGTTGTAAAGAATTCATCATACTAAATAAAATATCAGTTGCTATGTGTTATTTGTGTTATGATAAATTGTATTGGATCTTTCTACATGAGCTATTTTCCATATTCATTTATTTCTTTCATCAAATGTATGTATAGAAACTCATTTTCCCATTAAAGACATAATAAACACAGACAACAATAAATATAAACACATATAAACACTATTAAAGGGTCTCAGTGGGCTCAATAATGTGGTAAAGTGCTTGTTAATATTCCCCCACATAATCATAACTTACACTAGTAGTAAGGAAGGAGGTACAATGGGTTTATGAGGTTTCATTCAAATTTTTTGATCAAATAAATAGAATCAAAGAAACATTAATTCTTACAATAGACTTTAATAAGTTATATCAATGATCCTATGTGTGTTAAAAAATTAGGATCGTCGAGCAATAAAATATAACAAATGCGTAAATAAAACACAAAAGATACACAATACAATAGAGACATAGATATACGTGGTTCACCCAGTGTGGGATACGTCCACCAAAGAAATTTCTAGGTCCTTCCTTTTTATTATCCAACAAAATGAATGGATACAACCTACAACACACCCGTTGTAACTTCCTCTTCTTTCTCTCATAGTAGACTCTGTCAGAATACAATATTCACAATAATACATAGCCGCAATACATTTCCCTCATAAGAGACAGTGTCCTTCTAGGGGAAAAAACCCTAAAAATAACTTCTACCGTCAGATCTGGGACCTTATAATGAATGTTCCAGATTAACTATGAAATGAGAATATTTTACAAGGAAACTTTTCCCAATATTTCACTTAAGGGGTGCTTCCCCCGAATCCCCCACTAGGGGGGGGGATACAAAAATTGTCACTACCCCCCCTTGGACCCCTTGGAGACAGTTGTGGGGGGGCAAGTCAACCTAATAGTTGAGTCTAGTCAACTCAACAATAAAATATTTTTAAGAGTCGAGTATGTTTAGTAAAAAATGAAAATCATTATGTTGTTCATTTCAATTTCAAGATGTATTGAAAATATGAATCAAAGCAAAAAGGAGGGGGTTAAACATGTGTCTTCTTCGAAGACATGTGATCCCCTCCACCATTGTAAGGTACATTGGTCCTTAACCGACGAGTTCAGATTCTCACTGACAATAGTTGATTCCTAGTCGACGACACACAAAGACACACAAAGTCTGTACACTTGTAACTGAGTCACAAACAATCATCCTTCATGTAATATGAATTGAAGACTTCGTACATTTATAGAATGCAACACAATCATGCTAAAGAGCACCACAAAAATAAGAGTGATGAAAAATGGAGCAACGATCATAATTGAGCACGTTAGAGAGGATCGAGAAAGACCATGTCGACAACAGTTAAAGGAATCCAAGAGAGAATTTTTATGACACACACACATGGAGTGCTTAAAGAAAATATCATGACAAGAACATTGAATTGATTGAGCCCCTTGATACAATAGTTGCGGAATATATATGGGTCGTGAAAATAAAAGAATGGTATGAGTGATTGATGGCACAAACCCTCATCGATTCAACCCCGTTTCATTAATAATAGTTCCAGTATTAATTAATCAAGGTCTCGATCTTGATAAACTGAATCTGCGAATCAATTAATAATCGTTAAAGACTGCCAGCCTTGAGCGATATATAAGTAGGAATGACACATTCGTTTGGTTTTTAAGCGGAATGGGCGCATCATGACATCGTAAGATGTCTCGCCCGAATGGATTAGTTGGTGCTGGAAATGTAGGAAAAAGCGGAATGCATCTCTGAAATAATGCACTCTGAATACTTCGTTTGGAGGTCGAGTTGTACACCCATTCCGTCACAGCCTAGAGAAACATTAGTTTACCATTAGTTTACACTACAAGTTGCACTAATTTGTTGAACTATAGTTTCTCTACAGCTAAGAGTCTCAGAGTAGTGCAAGTGCATTGAAAACTGGATGGACTTCCGGTGGTACTAGCACTTTAGACACTTTCTTCGCATTGGTTGACCTCCAGAAGCTGGCGGCATCAACACAACCAGAAGGCTACCGGTGGAGACCCAAAGTGCCTCACTAATGGAAACTAACACAAATAAAGAACCGTCCAGGAGTGACATCCTAACAAGAGCGCGTGAGCATTTTGGGTCTGCATTGATCGACCGACTTGGCAATAACAGTAGATTCAACACCTCTTGAAAAATATCATAGTTGATAGAGGGAAGAAGAACATGGATATCAAGGGTATGGGATCTGTCACTCAGATATAGTTGTGATTAGTCACAGTAAACCTAGTATATGTGTGTCTCCCTATCCGGTTGGTGATTGTTGCAGTTGAGTTACCTATGCAGTCTCGTATGCATGGGTGATTCACAACAAGGATACTTTTGTAGCAGTAGAGACTCAGGACATTTTCACACGCTTGCTTGGTACACACAAGGATTTGAGTGTTGGGGAGATGTTGAGGGGGCCTCTTAGGTCCTAATAGTCATCGCATATATGATTATATGTAATAAGTGGATAAAGCTAAGTAAATGTTTGTAAAAAATGATAAATGTAGCTAAACAAAGGGTTAGTTGTAATGGGTGCAATTGTTCTAACCATTTACCCATTGTATAAATAAATGTTACACCTCAAAATTACTCACTTCAATGATGACCCATTATCATCGCCAGTGTTGCAAGTGTCTCATTTTGGTCGCAAGTGTCACAAACATCATACTGTCATCTTGCCTATGTCGTGTCTCTAACGACATCATAAGGACACTTAAGACACCTTCAAAGACTGGTTTAAGAAGGAGAAATCATCTGATGAGGAATACAAAGCATCTGCCATGAAGAAAACCACTTAAAAATGATTTTTGGAAGGCAACGCTCCCCTACCCACTATTAGGGATTGCCAACGTTCCTTGACCTTCTTTGGGGGAGCATTGCAACACTCAGTGCACCCTTTTGGGGGAGCGCTGGCCTTTTTTCAACAAATTTTGGGTTGTTGAGGAAAATCAGGGATAAATCCCCCTCATCTCTGGAGTTGGTTGGATTTGAATCTGAGGTCAAGGCTACATCTTAGGATGGATCCACAACTGAAGGAGAAAGATCCTCAACCTATCCCAAGAATCTCTAAGGTTGTTGAGTCTTTCCAAGCTTATATAAGGAGGCATTCTCATGGTGAAGAGGGGGACAGATAGATTGGAGATACCAAACTTATGATCTCATGAGTGGTATTGACATGATAAGAGATAGATATTGGAGATACCAAACTGATGATCTCATAAGTGGTATTGACATGGAGATGGAGACATTGTGAAGCATCTAACTTATGATCTCATAAGGAAGATATCATTGAAGCATCAACATTCTGTGTGTGGATTATTCGAGCAAGGATCTGGACAAAGGGAGCTTGGTGAAGCTGTTGCACCTACATCCATGGCTATAAGCACCACTTTGTTCTCATTAATATAAATATATTCTTGGCCTGTTTCCTTTAAAGTTTGTGTACATTTCATGAACTTGTTTCTTTCATAGATCCATTATGAAGCTAATCATGGTAGAGTAGGAAGTATTGTTGTTGTTGCTCATTGTATTACAGGACTTTCTGAAGAACTTGGAGATCAAGATCATCCTGGATCGAGCAAGGACAAACGTCGGTAAAAATGTATTTACTATTCTTCCTTCTCCTTCTTTTATAGTTTAGCTTCATGAAAAGGAAAGTTAGTGTCCATAATATCACTTTCCTGTCTTGGTCATAGGGGTCTAGTATCCAAGAGGAAATCCACTTGTCCGCAGGGGGATTATCTTATAACAGAAATTGACGACTCCACTGGGGAGGAGATTTCATTTTTATTCCTTTCCTAGGTCTTATCTTTTCCTTTTCTCATTCTTTAACTTTCTCCATACCGTGTCTCTGATTCTTAGATCTGTTGCTTGGCTCTTTATTTCATCATATTCACTCTGGTTGTTTGAGTTTGTTTGAAATTTTGATTTTCTGGGCATTTTTTTGAACTTTAAGAGCCTATCTCTCCCATACCTTTTCTACCAGAGCACTGGCACTTCTTGTTGGTCTTACACAAAGCGATGGAATGCTCTAGTGCCCTTTACACTAGAGCACTGCCCCTTTTCTGTGAAAAATCTTCTACGGTTTCATTCTCTGAGGTTCATTTCTTGCTTTTGGTACTTGCTCAGAGTCTCACAACCTCAGTACATATCTATCTTGGCCTTCAACACTTTTATTTCTAAGAATTGATCACCTTTTGTTTGGATTTTTTGACATTTTCTTCCTTCCTTTGATTCACTCTTCTTCGTTGAGATTTGGAGTCGATTTACTGCTTTCTCCTTCATTTGATTGTACAGAAGTTGTTGTAAGGAATTCAAGGATCTATGCATTGTTCCATTTGATCTTTGAGGTTATTTTCCCAAGCAATTCTCGGTTGTTCATCATTCATTAACCTTATCCTACCTTTAATAGCAAGTTCACCTTTTTTCATGCATTCTGGGTAATTTTTTACAAATTTTTGGCTATTTTTATAAGTTTCTGGGAGCACCAATGCCCCTCTGTAGGCCATACCAGAGTGCCAAAATTCCCCTACAGTGTTTTAGTGGGTGTTCCAACACTCTGTGCACCCTTCTAGGGGAGTGCTAGTGTCTTTTTTGAGTGAAATTGCCTTCTTTTGCTCAGTCTTTTGCAGCTTGTTTTGTAGTGCTCTTTACCCAGAGTTTGTGGTTGGTTTGTGAAGTTGTTTGGATTGGTTCTTGATGGTTTTTGATGGTTGTCACTCTCTTTTGTATTGTTTGGAGCCTGAAACTGCTTTCAGAAATGTGAAATTTCCTTTTCTAGCTGTGTTTTTGTCAGGACAGTTTTGAGTGGTTTCTCTTTCTCCCTATCATTTCTTGGATTCTTCTTCGCATTTTATTGTCTTCCTTGAATGCTTGCATTTGAAGTAGCAGAATTGCATGTTTTTTGGTATTTTGGGACATTGTGCATCTAGAATGATGAATGTTTTCTCCTTCTCATAGCATAGCTTTCATCGAAATGAAAATATTGCATCTTCATCTCTTTGTGTAACTTTCAAGTCGGTCAAAACACCATATTGTCCATGCCATTTTCCTTTTGAGTAACAACAGCCTTAAAAATCAAGTGCTAAACTAAAAATTGATTAGACATTTTTACATTTTCTGGTAGCAAACCTACATTAGATTAGTTGTAGGGCTTTGGAATAGGTGTGAAAGATAACTTTCCAAAGCTGCAAACAAACATCAGATCTTGTGTTAGGGAGCGGTGAAATCCAATTGCTACATTTTGTCCTGGGAAGCCCTTCTCACACAAGGGTCAATCGTGAGGTCGCGTTAAGACTAGCAGTGTTACTCGCCCTGCTTTGTTGGTATTGGTGTATATATTGCGCGTATTATGGGGGTCTCTTGAAGGTATACCCACAATGATGAGTGGAATCCTTTCAAGTTGATTTCAGGCTAAATACCCTGCCCTTGCACATGGATTAGACTGTCTATTGTTTCCCCAGACATCACTTTTGTGGTTGGTAACCTTAGTGGCCTATCTCTTTAGGGTCTTTACATGAGGTAGCTATGGAGGGGCGAGTCTTCACAGTACCTGGAATCGACGTTGGCCAGACTCACTCAGGCTCCTTGGAGGGTATACCCACGATTATGTGTGGGAGCTTGTACCAGGGTGTAAGTCTGTTAAGAAGGTTGTCAACGTAAATTTTCCACCCGCTCTATCTCGGCCCCTTCTTACTTTGTCCCCGTGATGTTGGATTTCATCACCAACTAGTGTGCTCATTGTGAAAAGGTTTTGTTTGCTTGCTTGCTTACTAGATTTTTAGCATTTGTTGTTTGTTCTCCCTAGCAGAATCTGGGTTGGATTTTTATTTTTATGGCGTAAGTTCCTGGAATTGTCAATGAAGGAACCCCTTTGTCAGGGGAACCCTTTTTTTTTCCTTCTTATAGAAACATTGGTCCTCCTTACATCGCTACTTTGAGCCTTCTTCATCCATCAGGTCTCCTTCCATTTCTCCTTCTTTGCCTAGTGAAATCTTTGAAGCGAGTAACCAGGTTAATAAGAAGAAGAATAAACAAAAAGAGAAGAAGAAGAACCAGAAAGGGACCAAGCCTCCAACTACATCAAATGTTGGATCTAAGCAACCAGCTACTGTTAATAGTACTGGGAGTGTTGATGAGGTCAATAAGATTAAAGTGAAGAATCTGGAACCCAAATTCCCTTGTAGTCTTTGTAAGGGTGACCACTTTCTGAGAGATTTCCCTGGTATTCCCAAGGTCTTAGAAATGTGGTCATCCACGCCATCGTCCCCTGATGTCCATGTTGGTGATGCCCCGTCAACTAGTGACATTAGGGTTGGTAAGACGAAGACAACTGTCAAGTTTCCTTGCATGTTATGCAAAGGTGATCACTATTCTCACCTTTGTCCTCGTATGGATGAGGCTTCTTCTCTTTTGGAAAAG
>JASDQU010739943.1:4041-36113 GCA_032191745.1 Picea mariana
TAAACATAAAACTGAACTAATTGAAATCATTTCTGAGTATGATGATTTATTTCATGATCCAAAGGGGTTACCACCAAAGAGAGAGATTCAGCATGAGATACAGTTGCAGCAGGATGTGCCACTTTCGAATATAGCCATGTACCGGATGTCTGTTATGCAGAATGAGGAAATCAAGAAGCAAGTTCAGGAGATGATTGAGAAGGGGGTCATCCGGCCAAGTACTTCTCCTTGTGGCTCCCCTATAGTCTTGGTTCCAAAGAAGGATGGGTCTTGGAGAATGTGCATCGACTACAGGGCCCTTAACAAAATCACCATTAAAAATAGGTATCCTCTTCCTCGCATTGATGATTTGCTTGATCAGTTAAAACATGCAATTTACTTTACTAAATTGGATCTGTGTAGTGGGTATCATCAAATCCGGGTTGTTGAAAATGATGCTTGGAAAACAACTTTTAAAACGAAACAGGGTTTGTATGAATGGCTTGTAATGCCTTTCGGGCTATGTAACGCACCTGCTACTTTTATGCGGGTCATGAATGATGTTTTTTGACCTTTTATTGATGATTTTGTAATCGTTTACCTGGATGATATCCTTGTCTTTAGCAAGACTTGGAAGGAACACATTGTAGATGTGAAGAAAATTTTAGATGTACTGAGGAAGGAGAAGCTTTTTGTAAAAATGTCTAAATGTGAGTTTGCTACAACTTCTTTAGTATATTTGGGCCATATTATTGGTGGAGGCCACCTGTGAGTGGACCCAGCCAAGGTTTCTGTCATTGTAAATTGGCCACGGCCTAATACCGTTACTGAAATCAGAAGTTTTCTGGGTGCGGTTCAGTATTGGAGGAAATTCATTTCTGGGTTTTCTTCCATTGCTGCCCCATTACATGCATTGACAAGCATTAAAGAAATTTTCTAGTGGGGAGGCAAGCATCAGAAAGCCTTCGACACTTTGAAGGAAAAGATCAACACAACACCGGTTCTGACATTGCTAGATTTACAACAACCATTCGAGATCGAAACAGATGCCAGCGGGTTTGCCATGGGAGCCTTTTTGATGCAAGGAAGGAAGCCAGTCTGTTACCATTCAGAAACATTCTCTACTGCGGTAAGTAACTATCCGACTTATGACAAAGAATTATATGCTTTAGTACAGAGTGTGAAGAAGTGGAAACATTATATCATGGGTAAAGAAAAAATTATACATACTGATCATCAGCCACTTCAGTATTTCCAATCTCAAACTAAAGTACAACAGAGTAGACATTTAAGATGGATGGGATTTTTACAGCAGTTTCATCTTGTAATTAAATACAAAAAAGGGATTCATAATAAGGTAGTAGACATGTTATCGAGGCGACCTACAAACGCTTCAATCATTCTTCAGAATAGTTCATTAACACATGAAAGTTATATTGAATAGTATGCTGAAGATAAAGACTTTAAGAAAGTATATGCATCACTAATACATGGTACACAAGAAGAGAACTATTATGTGCATAATCAACTCTTGTATCATCTTGGTAAACTTTGTATTCCAGAAAAAGAGAGAGTACATGTGATCCGAGAAGCACATAGTTCATTGATTGCAGGGCATTTTGGAGTAAGTAAAACATTGTCAGTATTGCAGAATCATTGTTATTGGCCTCAGATGCAATAAACTGTAGCTAAATACATACGAGGATGTGTTATGTGTGCAACAAGTAAGCCTAGCAATAGGAAATTGGGTTTGTACACACCTCTTCCAATTTCTTCTCGTCCTTGGGAAAGCATTTCTATGGACTTTGTAGGAGGACTACCTATGTCGAGGAAAGGGCATGATTATCTATATGTTGTTGTGGATAGATTCAGCAAAATGTGTATCTTGATGCCATGTACCAAGCAGATCACTGCTGAACAAACAACTCATCTTTTCTTTCAGAATATTTGGGTACATTTTGGGCTGCCCATGTCTATTGTATCGGATCGGGATTCCCAGTTCTTGGGGGAATTTTGGTCAACATTATGGGAGCTTATGGATACTAAACTGAAGAAAAGTACAGCTTTTCATCCACAGACTAACAGACAAACAGAGGTAGTGAACAGGACAGTGGTTCAGCTGCTCAGAGGATATTGTAGTAAACATCCTAAACTTTGGGATGAGCAGTTGCAGTATATACAACATGCTTACAATCATGCAGTTCATTCTTCCACAAAAAGATCTCCTTTTGAAACTTGTTTTGGTTATCTGCCAAAAACACCTATGGACTTTTCTTTTGGCAAAGATGCAGTGGATGGACATCACGATGCAGATAAAGCTTTAAAATTCATTCAGAGAATCCAAGCAGTGCAACAGGCAGTTCAAGAACAGTTGGAGAAGAGCCAGGAAAAGTACAAAGCCAGGCATGACAAGCATCGAGTTGATCATCAATTTCGAGTTGGAGACCAAGTTTGGTTACATATCACCAAAGAACGAATGAAAGGTGAAGGTAAAAAGCTTAAGCCTATCAGGTATGGTCCTTTTGAGATATTGGAAAAGATTGGTACTAATGCTTTTCGCTTGAATTTACCTCCATACATGCAAATCTATTCAGTTATCAATGTTGAGAATCTAAAATTGTATGAACCTCCTATGATCATGGATGAGGAAACTAACATGCAGATTCCTTCAATTGATGATATGGCACCTGAATATATGAATGAGTTGCAGGATGATGTCATTCTTGACAGAAATGTAAGGACTTCACGAAGGGGGAATGTTGAGTACCTTCGAGTGGGGCTTAAAGGTATGCATCCTAGCAAAGCATTAAATTTTTTTCATATCCCCAACTAGTATTATTGAGTTTTTTTACTTTACTAATTTTTGAAATAATATTTACTTGTAATTTAGTCTTAGTTTTATAGTGATATCTTGAATAAATATAATGAAAATATTTGTAAGAAATTATGTATTTGTAATAAAGGAATAAATATATTTACATTTTAATTTAATATAATTCTAATTTAAAGCTCTTCTTTTAGGACACTGGTTCCTAAGCTCCTATTTCTTTGATGTTGAAGCTCCCAAAAAACTCACAAGTTCCCAAAAGAGTTCCCAGTCAATTGGGGACCTTCCGAACTAATTTTCAAGCTCCCAGAACTTCGAGAGCTTAGGAACTAGATGTTAAAAATGTTGAGAGCGGTTCCCGTGCAACAATACTTTTTTTTTATTAGGATAATATCAATATATTTTTATTAGAATAATATCAATATAAATTCATCAAACATAATGATAATGAAATTTTTTTGATATGCAAATTTTAATTTATATATATTGTTATTTAAATATGTAGATAAAAATTTATTTATTTATTTTTTATAACTGAGTATATTTTTTTTTATTATTTATTTGTTTACTATAACTTTATCTAGTGAAAATATCCCCTCATAATAGGATGGGATGTAGAACAGCTAGCTGTTCAGAAATAAAAAATTACTGGTTGGAATACTGAAATGACAAATGGGCAAATAAGAATTTCATGGTGTTAACCTTCCTTAACCAGGCACTTCAAAATTCAAGGCAGGTGTGAATATTTTTACCAGTTTTCTGAGGGTGGTAATCATTACCTCCACTGATTCAAAGATTTCATAGATTTACTTTCATGTCCGTCGCGATCAAGTGGTTTGCAAAACCTATCCAAAATTTTCATCGTCTTATGCGGTTGCAGATCCGCAAATTTCTGTGCATTGACAAGATTCTCGGGCCGTATGTAACAAAAGGATCGCAGGCGGCTGGTCCTCGTCACTGGTTTCGTCAAACATTTAGGTATTTAGGCCTGCCTATTGACAATTTGGACCGACAGCAACATGGCAATATTATTGAAAAGATAAATGGTGCAGTTCATCTAGTGTCTTTCCTGTCAGTTTATGACCTAACAACAATGTCACATCTGTATGCTTTACAGCTTATTTCGCAGGAGAATTCAAGATGTCCTGGCGGCCGAGTCCTTGGAACATATGCGCAGAATCACGATCAGAATATCTTTATGCTTATATTTCATAGCGTTCAACATTGCCAGCGGAAACTATCGTGTACCATAGCTTAGTTGTCGCGGCATCTTTCCAGATGCATGTATATTCCAATGGCGCGGCTATTCCAATTGTTTGCAGGAAAAACGGGAGGAAAGTACTGTTAGTTGCATGTACATTCGGCGTGCTGACAAAGGTGAAAGAAAAGGGGCCTCTCGCAGCGGAATGGCAGGATTTTTGATGCGCCCTCATAAACAATGGAGTCCAATTGTTGTTGAGGCCGGATGAACTAAAATGAACAGGAGGAGACTGAAGGATATCAGTTAAAAATGTTTATGAGGCAATTGAAAAAAAAAACAAGACTTTGTGATTGGAGGATGGAGAAAATTTCTTTGGTCTTGGGACTGTCCATTAAAATTAAAACTCTTTACTTGGTTGGTGGTGGAGAACAAGATTTTTACTTGGGAGAATTTGCAACGCAGGGGTTTTGAGGGCCCGAGCTAGTGTGAAGAATTTGGAAACTTAGTTCCATTTGTTCACTGAGAGCCCTTTTTCGTGTGCAGTCTGGGAAAGAGTTAGAATTTCCTTAAAAATTCCGGGGGTGTGTACTGGTAATTCCATACCAGAGTGTTTTAAAAACTGGAGAGTGCAAAATTCAGCCCATCCCACTCTTCGGACATTCATTCGCTGGAACATTTGGATCTAAAGGAATCTTGCTATCTTTGAGGATGGGTCGCCATCCGTTCATAAGGTGGTTTTTTTTGTCCTTGTCTGTCATGGGTTACAAATTTCCTATAAGAACAAAGGCTTTGAGGAGGGTGCCAATGCGGCCTGGTGGGTGGCATGGCCGGTTGGTTTGATGGGGTGACTCTTGCAACGGGACAAAATAGTGGAGCTGGAGGGGTGTTATGGATCAATGAGCACATAATTTTTAGTTGGTCTATTAAGTGCGGTTCTGACACAAACACCAAAGCGGAGCTGTTGGGAGCATGGGAACTTTTTACTCTTGCTTCCCAATTTGCTATTTTCGAGTTATTTGTTCAAGGGGAATCAAAGATTGTCATTGACTGGTTGCAGGGAAAGGGACGCCTACAGGTGATTACTGAGGAGTGATGAAAGGACAGACTTATCTATCTTATAAAGCTCTTCCAAAATATTACTTTCCAACATGTTTTCCGAGAAGAAAATTTTGAAGCGCACAACTTTTCGAAACATGTGCTTCTTAAGGCCCCCAGGAAAATTAAATATTATCAATGTGTAGGGGACCATGAAGGTCCTCATTTGTTTTTAGATCTTTTCTAGATTATGAAGTATGCTCAATACGTTTTGTTGAGAGTCTCTAAGGGAGGCATTTAGTGGTTATTTTGTAAACGAACAGTTTATATTTCAATATGAATATAAAGCGGAATTTTTTGTGGGAAAAAAAAAAAAAAGGAAATAATGGGCAGTAATTTAAGAGAAAAAGAAGCCACGAATTGATGGTGAACATGAATATGATTATCATAGCCACATAATTATGGCTAATAAACCCGCAAAGGGGTATTTCATTTTCAAACTCTAATTAGGGTTTAAGCTAAAATTAGGGCTTGTAAATAAAATATGCATATCCGTGTTCATCATCAATATAATTGTGGTTATGTATTTCATTATAAAGGCAATTGTCACCATGGACAAATGTCAATGATAGATGTCAATGAAAAGCGAACTAAGTTTATAGAGAAGGAGGTGGACATGAGTGGGTAATGAAAAACCAACTAGGTTTACATAGAAGGAGGTCGATGTGAGTGGGTATTTGTTGTAAGATCACCATAATCGAAACACAATCCAACATATTCAACTGCATACTCAGGAGATGGAGATGACTTGCCATTTGCTATAGGATCACCATAATCCAAAAGCAATGGATCATCTTCACCTGCATCCTCTAATAGATTATTTGTGGTCTGGAATGCCCTCTTATTTGTCTTATTTGTGTTCAAAAATTATTTTCCATGTTCAACCATTTCTTTAGATTCTACAAATATCTGCAAAATAAATAATGAAAAACGACATTCATCCATCAATTTTCTCAAACACATTTTTTCTTTTAATTTATGAAATCCTATTTGTCCATAACTATATTTATATTGTTAATCTCACATAATTCGTATTCTTTATTGGCTTCCGTTGTAGAAATCATGCCCCATGCACAAGTAAAGAAATTTGTAAGTCTCAATTTAAAACAACAAGAAGTGTAGGTTTCGAGAAATTCATTAGTCCCAACTTAAAATAAGAAGCATTTAAATCCCAATTTAAAACAAGAAGTGCATGTTTCAAGAAATTCATAAATCCCAATTTAAAACAAAAATCCTAATGTAACTTTCAACATAAGTGATTGTAACTAATGTGGATTGTAACCACTTAGATTTAATATCTAGCCATAAACGTAATCAAATTAAGTTTAGTCTAAACAATTTACCAATTAATTTTTAATAAAATTAAAAAATCCAACACCAACCAGCTTAATTAAACTAATAGCATCACAAAGAAATCCAAATAATAATAAAAGGGAGCAAGTTGCTCATTGAAAGCAATGAATTGTTTAAAATTACAAATCCTTTGACACAGTACAATGTGAGGTGGTCTTTCTGACCAAATATTAGGTATTCCTGATCTTTAGTGAACTCTGATCCATCTCACCTGTGGATTCAATATAAATTCATACCAACTCTAAATGATTTAGAAAGATGACGTGTTACTTAATAGTATTCAATTAACATAAAATAAATCTCAAGAGAGTCGATAAAATTTCACCATGTGTGGTGCGGGATCCAAAGCAATGCGAGCCTTGGTGCCATGACTAAATTTGTTTGTCTTGGCCATGAAATGTTATGGATTCCAAAGATTTATAAACTTGGCGAAGTTTGTCTCTGGGTACAGTGACGAGCATAGGAAAAACATTTGCTTGGAAAGCCATGCTTATTAAAATTGCCACGAAAATACTAAATTTATGTGAGTTCACCATTGCCTCATGCACCACGTCAAATGTGGAATCCATTAGGAGGCCACTTTACATCCATCAAAATGTGGCCAAAATGAAGCATCTGAAACAATATTAGAAATGTTATATATTGAATAAATTCCTATTAATATCACAACATACATATTAATATTTGTTAATTAGGTAAACTTGGCAATCTGTGGTGAATGCAATAAATTGTTAATTATATTAAGTAAATGTGAAAAAGTAAATAAGAAAAAGACATTAAAAAATGCAAGGAAGCTATGAACATGAAATTCCATTCATTGATTTAGGAGGACTAAGAAGAATATGTTAACATCTTCCATTTATAACTATAAGATTAAGTTTTATAATTAAAAGATCATTAATTATGCCCATTTTCATTAAGTATACGCCTATCGACATAATTAATGACCTATTAATTTACTAAGTTTGATTTAAAAAATAATAATTCACTTAAAACGTGTAAGTAACGTACGCCTATCAACCAAACAAGTGAGCATATCATGACATTTTCTCGCTACAGTAGCGTAAGTGAACTGATGCCAACTTATTCGTTTGTTGCTCTCTTTAACATCCTTAAAAACAATGGATAAGTTTATATAATCTGGTCTTATGCCAACGGAGTGTACCTTATTCGTTAGTTGTTTTCTTTATCAACGCTACAAACAATGAATGAATAAGTTTATATAATATGTTATCTAATGTAACGTTGATAATTAAATAAGATTAATATGGGGTACCTAAGGAGGTATCCAATAGGATTAATAATGTGGTAATGCGATGTATGTATGTCATTTTTAATAAATTAGGCTTATGTAATAGTGTGAAGACAATAAATGTTAGAAGGCTAACTACACGGTTACTTATTAGAAGATTTATTCTCTAGAATGTTCTTAGGAGGTAGATAATATTATATAAGGAAGTATAAAAAATGTAATAAGGAGTGGTAAAAGAGTATTGTAATTGGAACTTAGCTCAATAAGAGGTTTCCCCTTAGAAAAGTCAAGTAAATATGAGTGGATTCCTTCCATAAAAGGATATTTCCTTAAATCTTTTGATAGTAATAAAGTGAGGATTTCTAGTTAATACAAACTATTTGTTTTATTAAACTCCTAAATCAATAAAAAAAGGAAATTAAGATGGAATTTTGTTGGATTTAATATAGATCTACTTTGGTGTGTACACATAGGAACCTATATTATAGATCTTATTATTTTAATTTATCGATACCATGATAATTTTAACAATGTTTATAAGCATAAGGATGCTACAAAACTCAAAGCTTTATTGTCTTAAAAATTAAGAGTTTATGGTTAACATCAATAAAATCAAAATTATGGTATCAAATCTATGAAATTAATTTATCTTTTATTTTGGCTGTTAATAAAATTGTTGAAAAAGTGTAATCATGTAAGTTTGTCTTAGGATTTCACAGTTGTTATGTCTTTTTAATTTTTTTTATTATTTTTAAAGTTGCATTGAAGGTGCTTGAATTTCCCATGTTTTGAATCTTTAGGAAATAAGATGTAAAAATATGAAGTGAACAATTGATGAAATAATGTACATATAAATATATAAAACATATAAAGTTTGGAAAAAATCAAGTAAAGTAAAGAGAAATGCGGGTCAACTAGATAAAAGGAAGAAAGAGGAGGCAGTAAGGAGAAAATAAAGGGAAGGGAAGAAAGGGAAGATAAAGGGAAAAAGGAAGGCGCAAAAGACAGGGAAAGGGAAAGGGAAAGGAGGGAGGTTAAAGAGAGAAGAGAATAAAATTTTCCAAGAGGAGGGGTAAGATTAGGGGATGGGAGGAGGGGGTAGGGAGTTAAGATTTGAAGAGAGGTTGATTATGGGGGCCCAAATTGGTTGATGTGAAGGTCATCTTCTTTAATTACATTATTAGGGTGTTTTTAAATTTGTATGGTTTCTCTGATAAGGTAGGTAGAGTGGTGGTGGTCTGCCATGGGTTATATCGACAATATTCTCTTTCAGTCTAGTTTGAAAGGACTGATTAGTTTGGCCAATATAGGAGGTGCCAAAATAACAAGGGATTTGGTATACCCCTTGTTGGTTTAGGAGGTTGATTTTATCTTTAATAAAGGGAACATACATTGGATAGTTTTGGGGGGTTTAAATATGGTTTTAATGTTCATTTTCTACAAGATTTTGGAAATTCTATCAGTGGTGCCTTTGATGAAAGGAATGAAGGCTTGAGAGAAGCTATTGTAAGGGGTGGGTTTAAATTTGGGATGGTTCACTTTTTGAAGGGATTTAGTAATATGGTTGTCGTGGTCAGAGTAGCCATTACGGGGAAGGGTATTTTTGAAGTGGGATTGTTCTTGGTCCATATGCGTTATAGAACATATTACCACCCTAGATTGCATTTGTGAGATGGTCTAGTCCATTCCTCAGCTTCCAAACCTTAATCCCACTCTCCTTCATCAAAATCATCTTAAAAACCAATATCTTTGTTTATGTACACTATTAATCCATGTGAAACTAGCGTACATACGATATTAATCCATCTGTAACTCATGTGCATACGTTATTTTCTAGTGGGAGAATCATGTACATCCCCGATTTTGTAAAAAATAAAAATATTGTGTACTTTTGGGCGAGGTTTATAGCTTTTTCCTGTCCTAAACCTCCAATTTCCTATACACAATGGAATGTAACCATTTCAACCTCTTTATGATGGTATATAAGAACCTATGGGGGTGTAGATGAAGAGACAATCTTGGTGAAAGAACATGTTGCCAATTTGCAAGCTTCCCTATTCCCTGAATCTCTAAGTAGTATCCCTTGATCTGGAAATTTACTTTTCAGTTTCTCTTCCTCTCTCTTATATGATCACTGGGTGTGTTCCTATCCTTCATGGATCATGTGAATAAGTACTCTATTGTTGAATTGATGCTTGAAGGATTCAGTGGAGGAATTCATGCAGTTGGTTTCAAGGCAATGCCATCAATCACAATCAGGTTGTAACTAATCTATTCATGCTAATTAATAAAATAGTTCTATTTCCTTCCAATTTATGTGCAATTATGTTTAACTAGTTCTGATATGTTGAATTTTCTTTCCATATCTAGGTTTACATATCACATTTATAATTTAATTTGATAACTACTTTGTTGTAGTGTCAACTTGGTTTCTTTTGCAAAATGGTAGAAACAAAGGACTGGAGAAAGTCAAAGGTCAAGATCAAGGATCTTCATCAAACGTTGGGATACAAGGTACGAGATATTTCTTTCTCTCTTCTAACTAATCATATCTTTAATTATTTGTATATTGGAGGGTAGGTTCAATCTTTTAGACACGTTTTTTATCAATTGTGACGTAGACCCAAGGTCATAGGGTTGAAAATACTGTAACAATATGGTTGTTATTGGAGATGCAGGAGGCACAATTAAAAAGTGTGTTAAGAACACAATTTCAGAGATGGTGCCATAAACCCATAATTAAAAAGACACCTAGAATTGTAAAATGGATAAATGCCTTCCTAATTTGCTACAACAAGACACTCTATTTCATGGAAAATTTTCTCCATTCACTGTTGTTAGTTCTTAACTTTGTTTTTGACTGTTGGATTTCCTTAATCCTTGTTCTACCCCTTTTTTTATTATTTTCATTAAACTTTGTTTTTCCCTTTCTTGGCTTGAAAGTATTCTTTCATTATTTTTCTGCACGTTTTAAATGTTTTGAAGTAATTAAAAGTTAGGTTATCACATCGTAAATTCTTTTCATGACATCATATGTCCTTTTTCCCTCGTTTAAAATTTCAAAATTGCCAAAGTGGAAAGCGCGCTAAAAGAATAGAGTTATTCTTGTAGCGCAAGGAGTAATTATGGTTACGCATGCGGCATATTCCCAGATCGTGTTCAAACATCCGAAATTATTGTTAGAAAATCTACATATCTGATTATGATCTATATCAGGTCATGTTTTGTAGTGATGACAACTCATTCAAATGATCGGGTTGTACGTGCCAACCTGATATCAAATCACCATTCTCGATTATCATTCTCCATGTATGAAGACACGATATATCTATTTTTAGTATGTATATTGTTTCATGTATTCTCTGCAGGTAAAAAACAATCTCCCGGACTTCGACAGTTTCCCAAAACTGGTGATCGAATCATAAACGTTCTCAGGAATCTTCAACAAAGTTTTATCAATGTCGTGGAACCAAAAATAGTAGGAGAAGAAACCTAGAAAAGGAAAAAATATATCTCAAATTATTGATACTTGTGTGAAAGAGAGCTCCCATCCAGCCAGGGTGACTCGTTCTAGTAAGAGGAAATTACAGACACAACATGCAATTGAATATTTTCCTAGAGGTAGACCTAATGAGAATATTACTAAAGGTTGAATCAGGGAACTTAAACTTGATAAAAAAATTGACGTCCAAACTGATCCAGACATCAAGGAGGAACTCGATGAACTTGATGAACCTGAAGACCATACAACAAGCCCAGTCAAAAGACCAATCAAGCAGAAGAAACAATTTATTGGGAAAAAGGTTGCAGAGGGTAAGAAAATAAGAAAGAAAGAGGAACTTGTATCTAAAGGAACTACTACCAGGGCTGCGAACAAAGTTAGGTTGAACTCAAAGGCTCGGTTTCATCCTTCTATCAAGAAGGAAAGCCTAATTATTATTGAAGACAATTCAGAAGACACTATGGAGGAAGTTGAAATACAAACCCTTTCATATTCTTCACATAGGTTAAAGCAGGTTAATTTGGAACCTATATTTGATAGAAAACCTGAGGAACAAAAGAAAAGACATGAGAAAGGTAAGAAAATTGCACAGTATTCAAAAAATCTTGTAACCAGGGCAAACAGAGGTCAGGTTCAAAACCATAAATTCCACTTAAAAATACATATTCCATTGATGTTGAAGTAAAACTAGAAATAAGCGATCACCTATAGACATCAACCATATTTCCTATAGTTCAGATTTCACCTGCTTCACTCATTTTCCCCAGCGCCGTGAATAGGGCACTGCGAACCCTCTGTTCCAGCATTATTAAAACCCCACTTTTTGCATCTTTACAAGCTCATTTTTTGAAGGATAAATATGCACCCCTCCTCAGCTTGAAGTATGTGCTCAATCAGTTGCTGAGCCAATTTTAAAAGATTGAATGCATTATCATGATGATGAACTGATATTTGAATTAATGAGAATACCCTATTTAAGCTAAGAATTTTCTTTCACTTCCTTTATTTCAACTCCGAGTTGCTATTCCTCATTGTTTCTAATTGAAATACTATCTTCTTTTTATCTCCTATGTGTGGAATAAAATCCATGAAACACTGTTTAATTCCATCCTATTGAAAACAAATTTTTCATCAAATACCCTAATCTCATGTTTTCCTTCTTTTCACACATATAGCTTCCATTAAAACTAACAGGAAATACATTCTTTAGCAATAGTTATGGACAATCAACAACACAAGAAGACTCATAAGGGAGGTGAAATTGTAAGGACAGAGCCCTATCACATGAAACTTCTTGATTCTGAACCTTTGATAAGAGAATCCTTTCAGAGAGTAGGATGCATCAATTTCTGTCAAAATATGCAGAGGGGGCATCCAGAGGTGGCCAGAGAGTTTGTACTAAATTTTGATGGCATTAAAACCAAGGCGGGGAGACTAGAATATGAAGTTTCATAAAATTCCATCTCTGTTGCAACAAAAACACCCAATAATGGAGAAAAATGGTTCAAGGCTATGACATTAAATGCTTCTTTCTACAAGGAATTTCTTAAACCAGAGTATCTTGACATTTTGTCCAAAGGGGTCCCTAGAAACCATATGCTTGAAGGTTTTAATAAAATGTTGAAGGTTATCCAAAGGTATTTCACCTATGAGGGGAGGTTTAACATGGTATACCAATGCCACATAAGGCTTCTTCTACACTTAACAGGGAAATAAGCTATGAACCTCACTTTTTATCTCTTTAGAAGCATTGGTAATATGGCTAACAGAGTTCAATCCAAATCTAAGAAAGTAGACACGAGTGTCTTTCACTCTAGCCTTATTAAAATGTTGGTGATGGAGGAGTTGAGAAAAACAGACACCGATTGGGAAACATTCCTCACTTCATCACACTTTCAACTAAATGTTTCCCCCACTCCACATTCCAAGCTACAAAGTCCTACTCCTGTTGAAAGGACTGTGTGTTCAGAGGTTTGCAAGAAGAAAAGAGTTGTTGTGATTGATATAGATGACAAAGCCACAAATGAAACATAAGTAAGAGGGATTTCACATCCTTCACACAGGGAAGCTTCACCCATGGATGTTCCCACTCCTATGGAGGTTCCTTGAAGTAAATCCTTAGGCCTGAGAGAAAGAAATCTTGTGTTTCCTTCACCTATTGTTGTAGACAACGTTAAGCCTAGGAGGCCTTTTACTAGAGAAAAAAAAAGCAAAATGTTCTTGAGAAGGATGATGTAGCATAAATTTCATCTCTGAGGAAAGGTAAATCCAAATCTGTTGAGCAACCCATCGAAATTGTTGATATCACTACTCCTCAAGAGGAAAGCAATCCCACTTTCAAGAGGCTCAAAAGACAATTTAAATAAGCAAGGTTTGAGGATGATAAACTGAAGAAAGAGGATTTGGACTCAAGGAGGAATATTAAGGGAGTCATAGGAATGCACCATGAGACCATTGATAAGGCCATATTTATAGCCAAAATATTTACTCCCCTCCACAGGAAACTCAGAAATCTCTACAAACAAAACAGATCTCATCAAGCTCAGATCGGAAAGTTAAAGGTAGAACTACAACCTTTTAAAGAAGAGTTGGCCAAGATAAATCTTGACATGTTGGCTAAGGTTTCTACTAGGAGAAGCTCTAGAGTTAAAAAATGAAGATGTTGAACCTCCTTAACCAATATTAGTTTTGGTCAATTTTACTCTTTTATGCATTTTGCAACTTTTGAGGATGGTTATGCTTTATAAACCATGATTAGATACTGAGATGTTTTCTTCTAGTAATGTACCAAGATTATAAGTTGTTACAACATTTTGGGGAACTTGAGATAGTTTTGGGATGTTTTAAGAATTTATCATATCTAACGAGCCACTACAGGAAAGTTTACAGCGCCCGGCGCTACGAACTGGCTGATGCAGACAGGAGTTGTGAACTAGCACTGTGAACTCAGGTTTTGTAGTTTTTGGAGGGAGGAACATCTTCCATGTGTCAAGATGGATGCATGATAATTGTCTAAGGATCAATTTTGAGCTGGGAGGCCACCTGTATAAAGGAAATGCGCTCAAATAGGCACATCATCAGTATTTAAGAGCATGTTGCAAACATTGCCAACATTAGCCTGAAATATAACATTTTGTTTCATTTATATTGCACACCTATAGGCATGCCATCCTAGGTGCAAGAACCCTATCTAGGATTTGTTATTCAAATTGTAAGTATATCAATGACAGTCTAGGCTATAAGATAAGCATTGTAATATTGAAGGAGGGTTCGAATGGTGTGAGAGAGACTCATATTTTTTATGTTGTCTATGTAACATACTGAACTCCTTTTGTATGGACCAGACTCAAGACTCTTTGGATAATGGAAATAAAACCTTTTTCTTATTCATCCTCTTTTATCTTACTTTGATTTCAGTTTATTGAATGATTCAATCGGTTGATTGTGCATGTGTTCCAACTAAGGATCTATTGTAATATTGCTTGCATAATATCAAAGTTTTCCTCTTTGATTTTGAGAGGTTCTTATGTTAGAGAGTTTTCTTCATATGTGTATCAATACTACCTGATGTATATGATAGACATATTACATTTTCTTGTAAAGTCTTCCACCTATTCATGTTATGTCTTTAAATATTGATCTGAAATTATTCAAAGCCTTATTTTTTGGTGTATATTGTATGGATTAAGATGTGATTGACAATGTTGTCTGATTTTTTCATCCATTTTCCACCTTATCATAAACACTTATCTTTGATATTTTTATGGGTACTGGGCTTGCACTTACAACAGTCTAAGTGTGACTTCTAGTGCTAACATATTTGGCACTATTGCCGAGGAGAGAAGAGTGAAGTGATATTCCCTGGGAGAACGACATAGATCCATATCTTGATGGTAGACAAGAGAAGGAGACAAAGTTTTACTTCAATATTCTATCTAGTGACTCTACAATCAAAGACTCCACTAGAGGAAGAATCCTGCTGATAGAAGGATGAAAAGGAAGAAGGGAAAAACCAGGTATCATCTTATTATTTTTCTCCATGAAATTTTGTTCTTTTTCATTGGATCATTCTTTTCTTTCCCCATGCGTGTACATAGGACTATCCTTTGCTTCATCTATTCGAATGACCATAATCATGCTGTTATATATCCCTCTTTGGAAGAAGAAGTTATGCATTCTTTCTGTGTTATAAATTATGATCTTATCCCTTCAGCTAAAACACATGAGGATGATGGTGTACATATATGCATATATCCTAAAACTGATCAGTCTCATCATCTTGTAAATGATAAAGTTTATCCATCACCTTTCACCATCACTATTGAAACTTGCAATCAACCTGTTGAACTTGACTTTCATCTCACTAAATTTCAGTCTAGAATTAGAGGGAAAGTTTCTAAACCCTTGATATTGCCTTTTGTCCTTCATGACTATCCTCCAGAATTTTTAGATTACCTTCCTATATTCAATGGAGGAGATCACGTGATAGTCGAGCAACACATGGTTGCTTTTGAGTGGTTCACTAACCTATTACAAATTGTTCATGAGGATTTATTCATGAGGAATTTCTCTCAATCTCTACATGGGGATGTTGGAAAGTGGTTTATACACCTAGAGGATAATTCCATTGGTTCATGGACTGAATTTCATGATGATTTTATGAAGTATTTGGGTGAGAAAAAATCCTTTGACCAATACCTGACCGTTTTTTATGCTTTGAGAAGGGAGGATGATGGAACTATTGTTCAATTCAATAGGAGGTTTCATAGTATTTATCACAACATTCCTATTGAAATTCAGCCTACTGAGGTTGTTTCCATGGTACAGTATAAAATGGCCCAACATCCCAACCTATTCCTATACCTTAGAGAAAGAAAGTCACCATCCTTGCAGTAGATGTTTGTTGATGCAGAGGAAGTGGAGAGTAATCTTCGGGCATGTGCATAACTCTCTTGTCATATCTTGGGAAATTTTTTGGATGAGGAAGAAACTGAGGAAGTATATGGACAACATGAAGCTTATCCGATATTGCAATTGTTTCAACATGCTTGTGCATCATTTTCAGATCTTAAATATTTTTCTAATCATGAAATTATTAAATCAAAATTTTCCATTGTTAAAGATGTAAATGTACATGCTTATAACTCATACTAGCAAGATGAATTTACATATGGAGCTAAGACTTTTCCTAATTATGAGCAAAGGGATGATTTTATTTATGATGAATATCATGAGTAAGATTTTGTAGAAGGTGGTGATATTTCTGTTTCAGATAAAGTTGTTTCCCCTCATCATCTTATTGTTGACTTAGAAAATCAGTTAAATTTCTTGGCTCATGATAACCTCCTTGATTATATGATTTTGAACTTTGTTCAAGAATATAGGAAGGAGCTACAGGAACAGGTGAGTTTGTTCTCCTTTTTCATCAATAGATGGCCAACGGGAAGAAAGTCAAAAAGAAAATAAAAAGGAGCAGATTTCTATATCAGCATGTATTAATTCTCTGAGTATTGACTTTGTATCTGACAATTTTAGAGAGGATTTTTCAGAGGATAGTAAAGAGGAGGTTGAGAAATCATATGGTCCGTCTACTATGATTTTTTCTTCAGACAATGTTGACCAACAATTTTAAGAAGACATTGCAAACAAGTTTCTTTCCCAAGGAGATAATCAACAACCAAAAACATATTTTTTTGTTCATGATTGATTTGAAGCATGTGATATCAATGGGATATTTCAAGGAGGTCAAGAGAATTACAGTCTTGTTAGCAGAGAAGAGATTATGAAGGAGCAACCTAGTCTTCTAATGCAAAAATAATTTTTCCATGTGATTCATGATCTTATAGCCATATACATGGAGTCTATTTGTTCAAAAATTTCCTGCATTAGAGATTTTTACAAGCAAGCAAGTTGCAGTTGTAAGTATCAATTTCGCATAGACTGTCTGCTGCATTTGTTTCATCTTTTGTGGGTTTTCTTAAATAGTTACCTACAAAAAGTTATATTTATCAATCAGATGCTTTTATGGCTTCATTGGAAGTTTCATTACACTTGATTAAGTAGAGTTCAACTAGTTAGAGGGTAAAATCATGAAGATCGGTAACACTTTCGTGACAATCGGGTCTCCAAAATTCCTAGCGGCAATTTCTCATCCGAAAAAATGTTGCTAGGAATTTTTTCGGCCAAAAATTTGCGCATCAAATTTAACGACACCCTCGAAATTTGTGTACAATTTTTTTCAGATGAATTGTTTTCCTGTGGTAAGCATATTTCGACCAAAAGATTTTTTGGCTGAAATGTTTATTTTTAACGGTTTCTGTTAAAAACTAGGTTTCGACCGAAAGAATATTTCGGTTGAAAACCTAAAAATGGGATTGTTTGCAGGATACTACAAATTCTCTCCATATTAATTCATCTTCAGAGGTAGCGAACTCCTACAAATACTCAGAATTTAGTTTTAGAATTGATACCAACATTTTAAAAATTGAATCTACTTTCATTGGGTATAATTTGTTTTCATTTTCATTGTTTTTATCTAATTTTATTTAATTTATAAAAAAATCACTGCATGATATTTTTAGGTGAGATTATGATTCGGTGAAATGAAAAATCCATATCTCTAAAAATACACAGTGGAAAATTATGGAAAATTTATATTCATAATCTTTAAACTATTCTCTTCAAACGGGTATTTTTAGATTTTACTTTTAAGTAAAAATTAAGATAGATACATGGTGGAGGAAAACATGTGTTTAAAATCTGTAACTTTTTCAGATTGGTCAATTTCAAAAACTTCTAGAAATTATAATATTCATTTGTTAGATTCAAAACTATAGTAATAAAAAAATAGAGTCTTTGTAGATTGTTGCAGTATATTTCATTTGTCAAAAACAAAAGTTTAATAATGGATATATTGTTGTGGGAAAAAATAACTCATTATCTTTCCCTTCATTTTTAAGGAACATACTGTCAAACAATTTCCAAATTGACATATCAAATCTCAATAAAAAAATTTGAAAAATAGTCAGTAGAAAGCTAACAAATTTCTTCACAAGTTTTTTTTTACAGTAAAGTAAAATTCTAAATAAAAAAATTACTTTTGTTTACCAGAAGTTGAAGAACCTGTTAAAATTAAAAAAAAATTGTCATAAAACAAGCAAATGTGTTACCCATCTTCATGATTTTACCCTAGAGTAAGGTAGTGTAGAAAATAATCTCTTTTACGATCATTTTATTTCAGTTTTGCAGTAGATCAACAATAAGACTCCATAACCCAATGAAGGAAATACAACAATAGTGGTTCTTCATCCTAGCAAGAAGATGGATTTGTAATTCAGATAATCAGGTTACAGTTTACAAGTTTGGAACGAGGTGATGATTCCATAGCCTAATGGAATAAGGCCATTGGAACTGCATGTTCTTGGAGCCTCACTTGGAGGTCTCCATCCCCTATGGAGCCAGATGTTAGCACATAGAATTGTAGGGGTTAAAAACAATCACTTTGGTTTGGTTTATAGGTCATAGGTTTTCAGTCTTTAGGCTATGGTCATTAACTTAGGTTTAGTTCAAAAATAAATGAAGTTTGTTCAACCTTGGTGGAATTCTTAAGGTCGTTTCATTATACATCATGAAAAACAAAATCAAAACCACCAAGAGTCACACTATTGGTTTTTACATCATTACCATGTCATGTCATAGATCTAAGATTGTACACAAAAGTCTCCTTTGTCACCTTCTATCTATTTAGTTGTCAAATACAATTTGATCTATGCACTGCCAACTCACTAGGAGAGTTCATGGTGTATGCAAATTACTCCAATGCATTCATTTACCATCATTGCATTTATGGATCATGTCAAAATGATTTTATAGTTTTCAGAGCCTATTTTTAACCAATTTTCAGGGATCATGTCATCATATTTCCTCACAGTCTCCTCAAAGTATGTAATTCTTGCTTGAAACAGGCATTGTGAACTGGTAGATAAGCGTTGCGAACTGGCGTTGTGGAATGGTTTAAGACAAGATTTGGAGGTTGAAAAAATTGTAGACACCCCTTGTGCAAATTCAAAGACACCAACATCAAACCCAGGACCACTAGGTACTCCATGATAATTTTCATCCTGTTTGAGGGTCGAGAAAGGGGTTTTGGTTGGCTTTCCTATTGGCACTACAAACCATCCCATTCACTTTGCTGATAGATTTCAAAATCGTTTACATTATGCTTTGAACCTTTCTCATTAAACCAAATCATATCTAGACTTCATCCATCTTTCCCATAGTTCAAATTTCACCTACTTCACTCATTTTCCCCAACACTGCGAACCCTCTGTTCCAGGCACTGCAAACAGTGTGTTGTGAATAGGGTGCTTTGAACCCTCTATTCCAATGTTATTAAAACCCCATTTTCTACATCTTTACAAGCTCAACTTTTGAAGTATAAATCTTCACCCCTCCAAGCTTGAAGTATGTGTTCAATCAGTTGTTGAGCTAGTTTTAACAGACTGCATGCATTATCATGCTGATCAAATGATATTTGAATTAATAATAACACCTTCTTTAAGCTGAGAATTTTCTTGCACTTCCTTTATTTCAAATCCCAGTTTCTATTCCTCATTGCTTATGATTGAAAGAGTATATTCTCTTTACATCCTATGTATGGAATAAAATCCATGAAACATTGTTTAATGCCAGCCTATTGAAAACAATTTTTTCATCAAATACCCTAATCTCCTATTTTCCTTCTTTTTACACATATAGCTACCATTAAAATTCATAGAAAATAAATTCTTCAGTAACAATTATGGACAATCAACAACATAGGAAGACTCATAAGGGAGGTGAAATTGTAAGGACAGAGCCCTATGACATGCAACCACTTGATTATGAACATTTGATCAGAGAATCCTTTCAAAGAGTAGGCTGTATAAATTTATATCAAAAGATGCACATGGGGCATCCAGAGATGGCCAGATATTTTGAACTAAATTTTTAAGGCACTAAAACCAAGGTGGGGAGACAAGAATTTGAAGTTTCAAAAAATTCCATCTCTGTTGCAACATAGATACCCAATCATGGATAAAAATGGTTCAAGGCTATGACATTAAATACTTCTTTCTACAAGGAATTTATTAAACCAAAGTATCAGAAGAACAACTTGTCCAAAGGGGTCCCTAGAAACCATATTCTTTAAGGTTTTGATAAAATGTTGAAGGTTATCCAGAGGTATTTCACCCTTGAGGGGAGGTTTAACATGGTATACTAATACCACATAAGGATGCTGCTACACTTCACATGGAAATAAGCTATGAACCTCCCTTTTTTTCTCTTTAGAAACATTGGTAAGATGGTTGAGAGAGTTCAAACCAAATCTAAGCAAGTAGACATGAGTGTCTTTCACTCTGGCCTTATTAAAATTTTGGTGATGGGAGAGTTGATAAAAACAAACAACGATTGGGAAATATTCCTCACTTCATAACACTTTCAACTAAATGTTTCCCCCACTCCACAATCCAAGCTACAAAGTCGTACTCCTATTGAAAGGAATATGTGTTCAAATGTTAGAAACAAGAAACGAGTTGTTGTGACTGATACACATGACAAAGCCACAAATGAAATAGAAGCAGGAGGGACTTCACAACCTTCACACATGGAAGATTCACCCATGGAAGATTCCACTCCTATGGAGGTTCCTTCAAGTAAATCCACAGGCTCCAGAAGAAAAAATCTTGTGTTTCCTTCACCTGTTGCTACAGATAGGGTTAAGCCTAGGAGGCATTTTACTAGAGCAGCAGTCGAGCAAGATTTTTCTGAGAAGGATGATGTAGCAAAAATTTCAGTCCAGAGGAAAGGTAAATCCAAATCTTTTGAGAAACCCATTGAAATTGTTGATATCACTACTCCTAAAGAGGAAAGTAATCCCACTTTCAAGAGGCTCAAAAGACAACTTTAAGAAGCAAGGGTTGAGGCCATTAAGATGAAGAAAGAGGATTTGGAATTAAGGAGGAAGCTTAAGGGAGTCATGGTCATGTGCCGTGAGACCATTGAAAAGGCCAGATTTATAGCCAAAATATTTCTTCCCCTCCACAGGAAACTCATAAATCTCTACAGAAAAAAACAGATCTCATCAAGCTCATATCAGAAAGTTAAAGGCATGATTATATCATTTTAAATAATATTTGGCCAAGAGAAATCTAGACATGTTGGCTAAGGTTTCTACCAGGAGAAGCTCCAGAGTAAAAAAATGAAGATGTTCGACCTCCTTAACCAATATCATTTTTGGTCAAGTTTCTTGTTTTGTGCATTTTGAAACTTTTGAGGATGGTTATGATTTATAAACCATGATTAGTTACTGGGGTGTTTTCATCTATTCATGTACCAATATTATAAGTTGTTACAAAATTTTGGGGCACCTGAGACAGTTTTGGGATGTTTTAAGACTTTATCAGATCTAACGAGCCACTACATGAAATTTCACAATGCATGTTGCTATGAACTGGTTGATACAGACATGTGCTTTGAACTCAAGTTTTAGAGTTTTTGGAGAGAGGAAGAGTTGCCAGATGTCAAGATGGATGCATGATAATTGTCTAAGTATCACTTGCGAGTTGGGAGGCCATCGGTCTAAAGTAAATGCACTCAAATAGGCACATCATCAGTCTTTAAGAGAATGTTGCAAATGTTTCCAACATTAGCCTAAAATATAGCATTATGTTTTATTTCTATTGCACACCTATAGCCATGCCATCCTAGGCACATGAATCCTATGCAAGAGTTATTATTGGAATTGTAAATATGTCAATGATAGTCTAGGCTATAAGATAATCATCGTAAACCTGAAGGAGGGTTTGAATGATGTGAGAGAGACTCGTATTTTTTATGTTGTCTATGTAATAGACTGACCTCCTATTGTATGGACCAAACTCAAGACTCTTTGGATAATGGAAATCATACCTTTTTCTTATTCATCCTCTTCTATCTTACTTTGATTTCAATTTATTGAATGATTCATTTGGCTGATAGTATCTGTGTTGCAATTGAGGATCTATTGTAATATTTCTTGCAAAATATCAAAGTTTTCCTCTTTGATTTTGAGAAGCTCTTATGTCAGAGAGTTTTCTTCATATGTGTATCAATACTACCTGATGTAGATGATAGACATATTACATTTTCTTGTAAAGTATTCCACCTATTCATGTTATGCTTTAAATACTGATATGGAATTATTCAAAGCCTTATTTTTTGGTGTATATTGTATGGAGTAAGATATGATTGAAAATCCTATCTGAGTTTTCCATCCGCTTTCCACCTTATCATAAGCACTTATCTTTAATGTTTTGATGGGTATTGGGCTTGCACTTACAATAGTCTAAGTGTGACTTCTAGCGCTAACAATTAGTACAATAAAAATAGTATCCATAAAATACACTTTCACACCTAGGATTAGATGATCCTCTTCGTGATGTAGTCCTTATGAATTCATTCCTTAGTTGATCACGATAATAGTTACTAATCTTCTTCGTTATCTAAAAGTAGATGGTATTCTTGAAAAGATATCCTTCCTCTTGAACTATTGTTGAACACGATTCCTTCCTTTAAGTAATTCTTCGTAACTCTTAACATTTTCTTCATTCTTCCTTTCTAGTAACCTGTGACATTTCTCTTCAACTTTCTTTGTTGATGATGCAGATGCTTCTTCAAGATTTTTACTAAGCTTGAGAAATTTTAATATCAACCTAACAGCTTCATCTTCAATCTTCTCAACCTCTTCTTCCTTATTCATCATATGTTTCTTCATGACTTCTTATATTCTCTTTGCCTCTTCAAGTTGGATATTCAAGGAGATGATTTCTTCTTCAATTTTTCTTTCTTGTTGACTAGATTTTGCTTCATGATTCTTTTCCTTTTCAATCTCTGGATTGTATTCTATGTCATTGGGATTTTCTATCTCCTCACTTCCAATCTTCAAGTAAGGGCATTCAATTTCATTATGTCCTACTTCTTCACAATTAAAACAAAAATACTCACCTTTGTTGACTTATTCATCATTTAAGTTGTCACCTCCTTCATTCTATTTTTTTTCTTACCTTGCATAAAGATCTTGTAGGTTGTCCCAAATCTCTTTGGCTCATGCATACTGTCCCACTTTGGTTTTTACTGAATCAAGTAATCCTTCCATGATAAAATCCATTGCTATATTGTTGTTCCTTTTCAATTCCTTCTTGGCTATAGTCTTCGAAGGATTTTTTTTAGTTGTGTACGTTGTCACAACTAATCGCAAAATATCACATCCTCGTGCCTGCAAAAATTCTTTCATTTTTTTTCTCCATATTTCATATTTCATACCATTTTGACCATTGAAATATGGTACTTCCATATTATACATATCAATGCTTTCCATGATCTAGCTTCCAGTGGTTAAACTGTTTCCTGAAGGAACCGACTCTAATACCAATTGTTGGAATACTGAGAGGGAGGAGTGAATAAATATGAGCACAATTAGTACTTTTAATCAAAATATAAAACCTCCAATAATATCATGAAAATTCAAAATATCATAATTCAATGCACAGACATCACATAAACACAATACACCAGAATTTTATGTGGAAACCCAACATGAGAGAAAACCAAAGAATGTTTTTCTTATTTATCAAAGAGTGTATTCATTGGAAGCACCAACTTCCTAATTCTCTAGCTACAACTGGAAGAATGATCCGACCCCATGTTTATAGGTTGCAACCTAAAGGAATATCCAACTCCCTAATTTTCTTGCTCTAATCAGAAGGAGGCTACAACCCCCTTTCCTCACCCCGTCCAACCGCCCTGAAATATAAATGTAGACCAATATGTCACTACCACATCAACCTGTCATTGTCCCTATCACTGGAATGATATACCATCGATGTCATTGTCAACCTGTCACAAGAACCTATGATCTTGTAGCTGACCTGGTGTATATGATCAAATAACTGCATACCTTCCTCAACTTTAGCAACAAGAGAATAGCATCTTCATCAACCTTTACCTCAGTCTCACACGACTAGTTTTGGATTAGTAAAATAACATAAATTTCAACAAGAATAAATATGTACCTGTAATGAATAAAGGTGTGAAACTTTTACCCAACCTTAATGAGTATGTCTTTGTTAGCGCATGCCTATTTTGGGTGCAGGCCTATTTTTTGAAGAGAATGTATATTTTTGGAGCGTGCACCTTAGGAGGAAGAAAAGAAACATGTAGAAAAAGAAGGAAAAGTAGCATGCAGGAGGAAAAGAAGCATGGCATGGATGAAAACAAGCCTAATCATGTTAGGATTAGAGTTTTTGACAATATTGTAATGACTATAATCCAGTAGAGTAGTATGAATAAATACCTAGGAGGCCTAGGTTGAGTTCAGTTGATTATTGTGAAGTCAGTTGTTATTGTTATTGAGTTGAATAAGATAGTTTTTTAGGGTTAGGTCACGGGATGAGCAACCTGGTGTGATCAAGTCAGCCTCCCAGAAGGTACTTACACTCATTTTGATTGTAATCTTGAAAATGTAATGCACGCAACACATATTTTACAACAAAATGAATAAAAGAGAAGAAGAGGCAGATCTTTGTGGATGTATCCCTAGGGGGGGTGAACCATGATAAAATATTTTGTTCTATGTGTTATGACTGATTGCTTTTACTGTTCTTTTGATCACCGGTTGAAGAATGAATGGTTAAATATGATTATACCAGCATGCATGCATATTTTAATGATGAATAAATCCTAGAATTAGATGAATGATTAATGATGTTGATGCATAAGGAAAAGAATCAAAACACAGTTCTCACTCCTTCCTAGACTACAAACACCTGAGTATTGCAGTCCCCCATGAATCTATCTCGAGTGAGACTACATTGTGCACTCTGTGCACAATGTTTCCTTCTGGTTTACTAGGAGGGCCAATAGTTTTGAGGGTTTTGTTGGAAACCTATTTGAGATAAGAACCTGGGTCAACCCAAGTAACCAAAAAAGGGTTTCATTTTCGACTGGAGCTACATAGGATTGAGTGGATGGGATCTGTGGAAGAAAATCACAGAGGATGAAAGCATAGAATGGAATGTTCATGCCATGGAATCCAACGAAGGAAGATATTAAAATATGGTTGAGGACAAAGGAACTCGACTTTGTGAAGAAGGACAACATAAACTCTAGGTTTACACCATGCAAATATATCAACAAATAAGTTTTTAGCGACTTGCATGAGGTATTTTTATATGATTTCCTACATCTGCTGCAGGAGTGGTTGTTGAGGTGGAAGGAAAACCATCCTATGAATCAGATAAGACAACTAGAGTGGCACCCTGTGGAGATCACTCAGTTGCAACGAGTCAATAATAAATTTATGCGCACAATAGATTTTTGGTTAGACAGTATTATTGCAAGGTTTATCACAGGTAGGATTTTTTGAAGGTACCCAGAGGTAGGTACATCAGATCACTTTATACTTCTATCAATATTCTATTGTATGACAAAGGTGTGATGACCATGGAATCAGACAACTAAACTTCCATGCGCGCATGGGGGAAGGGGGAAAGCATCGATAGGAGTTTGACATATGAATAGGGAGATGAATAAGGGGAAGTAGAAGGAAGCCATGGACCTAATCATGATGGAAGAGGACCAGATAAATAATATAATGGAAAAAGTTGGAAAGATGTGCAGTGGAATATCTTACCAATATAATATGAAAAACAACAAGAGGGCCATAGCCAATAGAGAGGGATTGGAGAGAGATGAAGAAGAGGTAGAGGATCTTTAGGGTATGGAGAATATTGAGGAAATCCTGCACACAACATACGAAAGGAAACAAAAAGGTGCAGGGTCAGGAATAGAAGGCAAAAATCCAATCCATATCACATTCAGTGTGGAACCTACAACCCCATGTGCGACTAGTACACTTGAAACAACACTAGTGTTTAGACAACTGAATTTTAGTGGAAGAGGAGTGATAGGTTAGGGGTCCAATCAAGGACAATCAGTTAGGGGAGAAAGTTTAGGAAGTAACAATCAATTATCTACACCGCGTAGAAGCAATAGTTCGACACAGTTCAAAATTGCAGGAGCAGATTCCACCATTAGATTACAATAATTTCGAGGCAAGGCATTTGAGGACCCTGAAAATAATCTATTTATATGTGAAAAGATCTGGGAAGAAAATCAAATCACAGACAAGGATACAAAAATAGCAAAGTTGGCTATCACACTCAAAGACCGCATGTTGGACCGGTACATGAGCCTTGATGTAAAAAATCCACAAGGAGTACCAAAGACTATCACAGAGGTAAAAATCTACTGTTAAATGATTTTTAGAAGTCAATCTTAGAAGACTAGTACATGAATGAAATGATTGAAATAAGGCAGAAACGAGGTGATTCTATATGGGAGATTGACCAAAGGTTCAAATGTTTCAATGGTAAGTTGAAGTATTCGATTACTGACATGAAATATAAGAAGTTGTTTGTGAACTCACTGTTACCACACTTGAAGTATCCTTTGAGACAACAAAAGTTCCAAAATCAAGTAGAGGCTCTATAAGTAGCCATGTTGCTGAAACAAAACCAATATCAACAGACATATCCAACAATAAAGGAGTTGAAAGAGGATATAAATAATATGACATTTGAACTTAACGAAAATAAGGGAAAAGAGAAGAGAGAATATGTTTGGTGCACATTATGCAGGACATAAGGACATCATAAGAATGAATTTCCAACTTTTGCGCAATACTTGGTAGCGAGGATGCCAAACCCCTTGCCAACAGGAGGACCACGGTGTGATATTCGTAAGATATATGGGCATGATCCATATCATTGTCCAATGATGTAGAAGTATAAGATAATACCAAAAATTTCATACTTCCAATCCAGATGGATGTTGGTGGCCTCCCACCTATTCCAATTGGCTCATTTTGGCAATTTTCCAGTTTGGCATTTTTTTCCTAGTTTTTGGGTCCCTAACTTTCGTGGTCGTTTTGAGGCCCTAAACAACATTTTTCGGGCTATCCATAATCAAATTATATTTGGATTCAAAGTCTGATGGCAACATGTGTATTCCTTGGATAGACCTTTCCAACAGGCTATCGTGCACCTAAAACAAATATCATATGCAAAAGTTACAAGCCGAGGAAGTTGATGCACTAACTTACCCAAACGGGGCCCACATAAATTTTGGTGCTTCATCTCCTAGGGTTAGTGTTTTGGATGTCTATGGTTTCTAACATTCCCGTTTATTATAAAAATTCCTGCAGAGCCTCATTTTAATCTTCTTCTTATGAATCAATGCAACCGTCACATCTCTTCTTAGAGATAAGCCACCACCATTCTAACAAGCTTGTTTTCCACTACATTTTACAGTTTTAGCTTATTTCCTTATTGAATAGAAACCATTTTTACTATATATATGCTATTCTATGTTAAGTATATTTTGATAATAATATGTATTCATTTTGTTCTTCTCATAAAATCCAAATCAGTGGTATCAGAGCAGTTTTCTCCTTATCATTCTTAATGCATGTCCCAAATGAGAATAGGGTACAAAGAATTTTTTCTCGACTTGTTTCTCTTGAGGAAACAATCTCTCACATGCACAAACAACCTCTCATGGAAGGAGAAAATAAAGATGATGGGATAGGATATCCCTTCAAAATGTTGCTTGAGGAATCCCTCATGCAATAGAGGAACAATATGATGGATAGCTTTTCACAAATCCTTCGCGGACTACCAACAAGAAACACATCTTCTTCAAATGGAGGTGCCTCCCCCTTCAAGGCACAAATCAACTTCGATATTCCTATATTTTAAGGTTATATAGATGCAAATGATGTAGACAAATGGTTGAATCTTATAGAAGGGTATTTCACTGTCCATAACTTCTCGAATAGAGAAAATATCACTTTTGCGCTCCTCAAAGTCGTTCCCCATGTCAAGGATTGGTGAGAAACTTTTGGTGAGAAAAAGGAAATAGAGGAACCATCATTATTTACAGGCATGGTCACCTGGGATTCCTTCAGGGATGCTATTAAGGAACAATACTACCTTGTTGGAAGTTATGATGACCTGTACACAAAATGGACCACACTGCGGTAGGAAAGAGACCAAGCAATGCCTGAGTTCACAAATATCTTCCATAACTTGCACACCAAGCTGGTTATCAAGGATTCTAAGCGACATATGTTGCTAAAGTATCGCGGTGGTATGCATAGATACATATAGGCTGAAATGGAGTTTATGGACATCTCAGTCTTGGGCATGACCTATTGATATGTCATCAAAATCGAGTAGAAGCTCAAACAAGAGACGCGACAATTTGGGCATGGGAACCCCTCACAACAAAATCTAGGAAAGGGCATCCCCAACCCGCAAAACAAGGGACAAAGAAAATATGGATAGCCTTAGGAAAACCAGTTCAGGTCGCAAGCAAAGGACACCAGAAAGAAAAATAAATATACCGAGAAGTGGTGCGACTTCCATAAGAGCCCTTGGCATAACACTACTAATTGTTTCTCAAAGCAGTCACTTGTAGTTGAGGTGAAAGCCTCTGAATCAGATGCAATTTTAGACTTTGAGTCAAAACCAGAAAGGGGGAGGTGGATCATTAATGCAGAACCCTATGCTACCATTGCTACCACCAAGCTCCAACCTGGTGAACCAGATGAGCCAGAGGAAGGCAAGCACCTTTTTCATTCACAGATGTGGGTGAAAGGTACCCCACTACAGTTCATCGTTGATAGAGGTATCCAGAAGAACCTCATATTAGCAGAGGTTTTCAAGCGACTCACCCTGCCGACAATGTTGTACCCACAACCCTACACCATCGAATGGATCCACCAAGGAAGTGACATCCATGTCAACCAACAATGTCTCATGTCATACAACATCAAGCCCTTCAAATACGAGGTATTTTGTGATGTTTTCCCTCTCAAAGTTTGTAATGTTCTTTTGGGCCAACCATATTTATGGAAATTTCATGATGTATATGAGTCTAGGCCTCGTAGTGTTAGTATTACTTTGAACAAGAAATTGTACAGGATACCTGAGGCAGTCCCACCTAGTGTTATTTTCTTGATCTCTGCCAAGAAATGTAGGAAGGTCATCTCTCAAATGGGGAAGCTTGTCTTCTTCGTGATTCTCTCTCATAATGAGTGAAATATTGCAACCACATCTAGGGTCTCTACAAAAAAGCTCTCCACACAAACTTCTCCACACAACAAAAGCAAGTGGATAAGGTCGTGGAAGAATACTTGTATATCTTCTCCTCACCTACTAGGGTACCTCTACACTGTTAGGTCAAGCACCCCATCGATATGACCCCCGACACACCGCTTCTTAATGGGACAGTATACCACCACTCTATGTTAGAGAATGAGGATATCAAATGGAAGATCCAAGAACTAATCCACAAGGAGCACATTTGTCCCAGCTCATCTCCTTGCAGAAGCCCAATTGTGCTGGTACAAAAGAAATATGGACCCTGATGACTCTGCATTGATTATCGGGCCTGAATAAAATCATAGTTAGAAACCAGTACCTGATTCCCTGAATAGACGACCTCCTTGATCATCTCATGGGGACCAAATACTTCAATAAGATTGATCTAAAGTCTGGCTACCACCAGGTCCCGATAGAACATAAAGATGTATGGAAGACCACGTTCAAGTCAAAGGAAGGTATTTTCAAATGGTTGGTCATGCCCTTGGGTTTGAAAAATTCTCCAGCCACTTTCATGAGGAGGTTGGACGATATCTTGTGACCATTCACCAATAATTTTGTAGTGGTGTATTTGGATGACATCCTCATCTACAAAAAAACTTGGGCAGAACACTTGCAGCATATTCAACAGGTTCTGCAAACCCTACGGTAGCACAAGCTATATGCCAAAATGGAAACATGCTCCTTCAACATGGGTTGCATCATTGATTAGCATGGCATACATGTGGATCCCACCAAGATCTAAGTCATCTGTGATTTTCCATCCCCAACCACACTCACTGAGCTTCAAATCTTCTTGGGCCTTGCAAATTTCTACCATAGGTTCGCGTTGGGATTCTCCCATATTGCATGGGCCCTCAGCCAAGTAACCAAGGGTGGTGGTAAGGATAAGTTTGTGTGGGGTAGATCCCAACAACAATATTTCTATGAATTGAATCAAAGCTTGTGCTCATCCCCAGTACTTTCACTACTGGACCTACAACAACCATTTGAGATCGAGACATATTCTTTAGACTATGTTTTGGGTGTCGTTCTCACTCAGGATGACCACCCCATGGCCTATCTTAGTGAGACACTATTAGATTTTGTTTGTAAGTACCCTACTTACGAAAAATAAATGTACTCCATTGTGCAAGCCTGTTTCTAGTCGAGACGTTATATTCTTGGGAAGGAGACAATCATCCACACTGATCATAAGCCACTGCAGTTCATGTAGAGACAAGGAAAATTACAGAATGGTCTCCATAAGAAGTGTTCCACATACTTGCAACAATTCCACCTCAACATTAAGTATACAAAAGGAATCACCAACCGCATTTTTGATTTCCTCAGTAGACCGCCAGTCGTGGCACTCACCACGGTGCTAGACTCTTGCGGCCATGAGACCTTTGGATGGCCACAACTCTATGAGATAGACATAGACTTCACCACCACCTACCAAATGTTGGGCGTAAACATATTTATCTCTAATTTCCATATTTAGGATGGGTTTCTATGTCGTTTGGGCCATATATGTTTTCCATCAAGTGAGCGATCGAAGTTGATCTAGGAAGCCCACTACAGTCGAGTGGCAGGAAACTTTGGCATCGAAAAGACAATGGAAATGTTGTAGAAACATTTCTACTGGTCGAAACTTCGACAAGAGGTCATCAAGCATATTAGGTCATGCACTTCCTGTTGTATTGACAAACCGACCACTAAGAAACAGGGCATGTACACCCCTCTCCTACTCCTAAAAGGCCATGGGAATCCATCTCAATGGAATACATGTCGGGCCTCCTATCCACCAAGCATGGAAATTATTGTGTTTTTGTGTTTGTTGATCGCTTTTTTTAAGATGGTGATTATGGCCACTTGTAAGAAGAGAATCACAGCAGAGGCCACTTCCAAAATCTTCTTTGAATGGGTCTGGGTACATTTTGGAATACCACAAACCATTGTCTCAAATCGGGGAAGTCGATTTCTCATCACATTCTGGTTGAGCCTCTGGTCACTATTGGACACCAAGCTCACCAAATTCACGGCCTTCCACCCATAGACAGATGGCCAAACCGAGTTCAGAAATTGAATTATTGTGCATATCCTTCACATGTATAATTCCAAGCACCCTCACACATGGGATGAGAGTCTTCCCTATGTTTAGCACAACTACAACCGAGCCTTGCATAGCTCAACTGACCACAACCCCTTTCAAGTGGGGTTGGGATTCCAACCATTGGGTACCATAGATGTTGCACTACCCCTTGCGGTCATCTCGGCCGACTCACCTTCTGCTCCAACTCAAGCTGACAAAGCCACCTGGTTCATTGAGCGGATCCAACACATCCACTAATAGGTTCAAGATATACTACATAAGTTCAATGACAAGTACAAGAAGTGCCATGATCAACATCGGGTGCCACATAAGTTTCAGGTTGGCAAAAAAGTTTGGTTTCACTTGCAAAAATAATGCTTTACAGGACCCCATCAGAAGCTTCTCCCACTCTATTATGGGTCATACACCATCACCAAGGTTGTGGGTGATAATGCTTTTGAGCTTAGCATTCCTCCTTTCCTTGGTCTACACCTAGTGTTCAACGTGGATATCCTTCAACCTTATGCTAAAAATTCAAAACCAATAT
>JASDQU010739943.1:46823-74257 GCA_032191745.1 Picea mariana
CACTTTGATACCTGGGAGTAGATGATCCTCTATGTGATGTAGTCCTTATGAATTCATGACTTGGCTCATTACAATCATAGTTGAATCTTCTTTGTTGTCTGAAAATAGATTGTCTTCTTGAAAATATATCCTTCCTCTTGGACTCTTGTTGACCATGATTCCTTCCTTTAAGTAAGTCTGCGTAACTCTTAACCTTTTCTTCATTCTTCCTTTTCGATAACTTGTGACATTTCTCTTCAACTTTATTTGCTGATGATGTGGATGCTTCTTCAACATTTTTACTAAGCTTGACAACTTTTACTCTCAGCATGACAACTTCTTCTTCAAGCTTCTCATCCTCTTCTTCTTTCTTTCATCATCTGATTCTTCATGACTTTTTCTTTTCTCTTTACCTCTTCAAGTTGTATATTCAAGGAGATTATTTCTTCTTCAAGTTTTCTTTCTTTTCAACTAGATTATGCATCATGATTCTTTTCCTTTTCAATCTCAAGATTGTCTTCTATTTCATTGATATTTTATGTCTCATCACATCCAGTCTTCAAGTAAGGGAATTCAATTTCAATATGTCCTACTTCTTCACAATTAAAACAAAAATACTCACCTATGTTGACTCCTTCATCATCTGAGTTGTCATCTACTTCATTTTATTTTGTTCCTTTCCTTGCATAAATATCTTGTAGGCTGTCCCAAATCTCTTTGAATTATGCATATTGTCCCACTCTGGTTTTTACTGAATCATGTAATCCTTCCATGATAAAAATACATTGCTATCTTGTTGTTCCTTTGAAATTCCTTCTTGGATGGAGTCTTCAGAGGCTTCTTTGTAGCTATATACCTTGTCACAAGTGATCACCAAATATCACATCCTTGTGCCTGCAAAAATGATTTCATTGTGTTGCTCTGTATTTCATATTTTAGACCATTTTGACCATTGAACTGTGTCATTTCCATCTTATACATATCATTTCTTTCCATGATCTACCTTCCATTGATTAAACTATTTCCTAAAGGAACTGTCTCTGATACCAATTGTTGGAATACTAAGAGCGGGGGGGCATGAATCAGTATGAGCACAATTAGTACTTTTAATCACAATATAAAACCTCCAATAATATCATGCTCATTCAAAACATCATAATTCAATGCATAGACATCACATAAACACATTACACAATAATTTTATGTGGAAACCCAATGCGGGAGAAAGCCAAGGAATGATTTTCTTATTTATCAAAGAGTACATTCATTGGAAGCACCAACTTCCTATTTCTCCGTATACAACTAGAAGAAGGTTCCAACCCCCTTCTTACATGTTGCAACCTAAAGTAATCTCCAAGTCCCTAATTTTTTGTCTCCAACCCTCTTTGCTTGCCCCGTCCAACCACCCTGAAATATAAATGTAAGTCAATATGTCACTACCAGATCAATGTGTCCTTGTCCCTGTCACTAGACTGATATACCATCATTGTCACTATCAACTTGTCACCACAACCTGTCATTATCAACCTCCAACAACAACCTTTGATCTTGTATATGAACTAGTTTATGTGATCATAGACTTGCATACCTTCCTCAACTTCAGCAATAAGAGAATAGCATCTTCATCAACCTTTACCTCAGTCTCATAGGGCTAGTTTTAGATTAGTCACAAACCATAAATTTAAACAAGAATAACTATGTACCTATAATGAATAATTGTATGAAACTTGTACCCATACTTCTTCAGTATGTCTTCTGAAATTCCTCCAAGTTTCACTCCTTGAATCATTCCTGAAAATGATTTATAGAGAAAATGGCATACCTTGCTGACTTTTGGCCTATTCTAGAGAGTGAACTTGTACGGCATGCCATGTGCTCAATATTTGATATCTTATTATTAAAATTTAATAAAAAAAACTATAACTTGTAATAGTTCCATTGTAATTTGTCTCACATCATTTTGATTCTCTATGAAAAAGTTATGATTGTTTTATCCAGAACACCTGTTTAAAACTAGTTTCAGAACTAGTCAAAATCCCTATCTTCCACAGAGTGTATCTCCAAAAGTACAAAGAACCATAAGATGAATTTGTTACCACATGTATCTTGATATCTCTTTTCAACAGCCTCTAATTTTTTCTATCTGAATCATTCTATAAAACAATTTATAGCAAAAATGGTAAGATGACTTGTAAATAACATACCTTAGAATGCATCATCAAAAAATTCATATTTTCATCCTTCTTTACTTCATCTTTATTATGAAATTCGCATCACTGCCTCAAATATCCAACCTTTTGATGGAGGAGCATCACTAGTGAAGCACAAGCGGAGGACAACTAGGTGCACTAGCACACATTTTGAAGAAATTTAAATTTTGAAGAATGCTTATCACTCAAATATTTTGAAAGGATATTGTAATTAAAGAGTATCTTAAATGTTGTAGAGTTGGATAGGTTCATGAAGACATTGGAGAATGTATTCTCTTTAATGAAGCTGAGTGCAGTAAGGATTCGATGTGTTTGATTTGATCTATTTGTCACAATATTATTGTAATAAATGTTAGTAGTTGATAGCTTTTAATTCGATATGATAACTTTAGATTCGTTGGAGGGAAGAACTCAGAGAGACCTCTTGCATAAATCTTCGTATTGTTTCCCAGTAGTGGTTGTTGACACTGTAGTTATTGAGGATTATTGCCATTTGTAGTCGAGAGCTGAGAGCTACCGAGAAGCAGTGTATGAACATATGTAATTTTTAGTTAAATGAACATAATAGAGGAGCATTGTCCCAAATGTATGGTGTTTATGTGTCTATATGAATGAATGGATGGTAGAGTTTATGTTTATTTTCAATTCCCCATTAATTCTTATTCTTGTATTTATGCATGCATTTACATGGCTAGATTTATGAATCTGTGAGATTTTAAATAAGTTTCAATTGTTTCTCTTCTACGAGAAAGTGTAAGTGTGCATAGTGTTTGCAAGGAGTGCATTGACAGAGTCTATCTCGAATCATAAATAAGAAGGGATAACAATGAACTTATGTGTGCAAGGAGTGCATAGCGTCTGCAAGGTGTGTGTGACAGAGTCCATTCTGACTCAAAAGGTTTTGGAGAGATATCCTGAGGGAGGTTTGTCTGCAAGGAGCGCGTGGAAAATTCTTCTGACTCACAAGCTTAGAAGGAGTAGCTGGAGTTGTCCACGGAGAGGTAAGATTGTAGAGGAGAACCTGTTGCAAGGTGTACATAGGCTAAAGTTTGACGAAGTGTTGAAGGAGTATTCTAGGAAGACAAGAGTTCATAAAGAACAATCTTAGGAGGAAGAACGACAAGAAATCGTCTAAGGAAAGAGTCCTTTGACGGTTCTCCGATTTAGCAAAGTGAGATCCTTCCAGGAGGGATTAGGATCATTCCTAATCATCATGTCCAGAAGGATTCACACGAAGGCAAGATTCAATACATTTTGGCATTTCGGAGTTCGGAACAACTCGAAGTGTTGAAGAGGTGGGATTGTCAAAGTCATGAACTAGCGAGGTGAATCTCGACCTTTGGTTGCAAGGAGACATGCAACATAATATTAAGGAGTATATAAGTTAGAGGTCCGGAGGAAGTATGTGTGGAGTGAGTGAAGTTTTGTGAAGTTGCAAACCCCTAAGATTAGTCGGACTGTCAGATCCAGGGAGACACGTGGCAGAGACCCATGAGTTTAGATGAAGTTTTGTTGGAAAAAAAGGAGGATATTTTAGTATTTCTAGATCCTGAAGTGGTGAAGGGTTGGCCCGAGGTCATAGACTTTGGTCACATAGTGGAGAAAGAGTCTAGTGCAAAACTAGTACTCATGAACTAGTGTCGCAAAGCATCATAGAGAAGAGTTGTAAGTGGTCTGAACTTACACACGACATCAAGGGGACATGTGTGAGCGTATATATTGCTTAGGGTCTGTTGAAGGCCCAAAGAACCAGTTTGTTTCGAAGAGTTGAAGATCCAGGACCGGGAGGTCGTGGGATCCCCAGAAGAGACGGAGGGGGTTTCCATCAAGAGTGGTATCAGAGAAGATATATAATTGAATTTTGTAGATAAAAGAGATAGATAAGTAGGTGGATATCATCAAGTAATATTATATACATCAGCACAATGTTGCCTAGAAGACATGCAAAGCCACCCGTAGCAAATAGAGCTATGGAAAGGGAGATGAGAGAATTGTGTGCAAGGATGGATGCCATGGAGACAACACAAAAAAGAGAACCTGATGTTGGAGATGTCAGAGATGCAGAAAATGAAGAAGTGGAAGTTGAATAAGTTGTAGTAGAGGATGCTACAGAAGAGCACTTGTTGAAAGTGGTTGTTAAGTTGGGAGCTAGAGCCAAGATAGAGATCCCAATGTATGAAGGTAATTTGGATGTCGAAGAATTGCTTGATTGGATATGAGAAATGGACAAGTATTTTGAGTATGAAGATGTTGATGAAGATAAAAAGGTAAAGCATGATGTCACCAGGTTGAAAGGACATGCAACATTGCGGTGGGATGAACTGTAGGCTGACAGGAGAAGAAAAGGGAAAAAAAATTAAGAGTTGGGATCGAATGGTATCCAAGCTAAAGGAAAAATTCATACCCAAGGACTACCAGATAAATATGTTCAAGAGATTGCAAACCTGAGACAGAAAGGGATGAGTCTGAAGGAGTACACATATGAGTTCTACAAACTAAACATCAGGGCTAGACAAAAACAGAGAGATGAGGGAAAAGTTTTCAGGTACATCAATGGCCTGAGATATGAAATCCAAGACAAGATCAACATGATGAAAGTAAAGACAGTAGAGGATGCATATCAGATTGCGCTGAAAGAAGAGGAGAAGTTGGATAGGAAGCAAAGTCAACAAAACAGAGGTAGAAGCATGAATAGAGGAAAATGAGTTTCCCATGAAAAGACACAGAAGCCTAAAGGTGAGATAGAGAAAACACATATTCACTCTAAGAGAGGAAGAAGTTACCGAGGAAGGCAGAGTGGTGGTAGAAAATCTTTTCCTAGAGGAAGAGGAAAAGGTAGATGAGGTGAGATAAAGTGTTATGCCTGTGGAAACACATGGCACATGTCTTGGGAATGCCCCAAGATAAATAAAAAAGGAGGTGAAGCTCACATTTCGATAGTGTAGAAGCAATATGTTGAGGCAGAAGGTGCAGAAGATGGGAGATATTTGATGATGAAGACGGTTCTCTTAAAGCCAGAGCTAGAAGTTGAAAAACTGGTACAGAGGAACAGTTTGTTCAGGACAGCTTGAAAGACTAAGGACAGAGTATGCAAGTTGATAATATATAGTGGGAGCACTGATAATTTAGTATCTAGAAAGATGGTGGAGAAGTTGGATCTAGAGACGACTATACATCCGATGTCGTATAAAGTCTCATGGTTGCAGAAAGGTCATTAGGTAACAGTCACTAAACAATGCCTTGTTGAATTTAAAATAGGTGGATATAGATATGAAATCCTGTGTGATGTGATTCCCATGGACATATGTCAATTTTTGTTGGGAATACCATGGTAGTATGATAGGAATGTCATTCATGATGTGAGAAGAAATACTTATACCTTGGAGAATAATGGTAGGACACACATGTTACTGCCAATTGAAGAGAAGAAAGTGAAGGAAGAAACCAACATGAGTATACTTCTCATGAGTGGGAAGGAACTCTTGAGTGAAGTTAAGAAGGAACAAGAGATGTAGTTTGTTGTAGTGAGGAAGTTGAGAGTTATCCTTACAAGTACTTGTATGGAGGATTTGCTTGAGGGAATTTAGGAGCTGTTAGAGAATTTCGCAAGCATAGTCGTGGATGAGTTGCCAAGCTCATTGCCACCTATCAGAAGTATCAACCATCACATTGATTTGATACTAGGAACAAGCCTACTGAACAAAGAAGCGTACAAGTTGACACCTCAAGAGAATGAGGAGGTGAAAAGATAGGTTCAGCATTTGTTAGACAAATGTTTGGTTAGAGAAATCTTGAGTCCATGAGCAGTACTGACTGTGTTGAGTCCAAAGAAGGATGGAGGATGGAGAATGTGTAGAAACTCAAGGGCCATAAATAAGATCACCATTAGGTACAGATTTCCATTTCCGAGGATGAATGATTTGATGGATTGCTTGAGTGGAGCGAACTATTTTTCAAAAATAGATTTGAAAAGTGGATATCACCATATAAGGATGAGAGAAGGTGATGAGAGGAAAACAACCTTTAAAACAAATGAGGGATTGTATGAATGGATTGTTATGTCGTTTGTCTTAACGAGTGCCCCAAGTACTTGTATGAGGTTGATGAATGAAGTGTTGAAGGATTTTATTTCGAAGTTTGTGATCATATATCTGAATGATATATTGGTCTTTAGTAAAACTGAAGAAGAGCATCTGAGGCACTTAACATTGGTGATGAAGAGGTTACAGTGAGAGAAGTTGTTGATCAATTTAAAGAAATCCTCTTTCATGAAGAAATAGCTCATTTATTTTTGTTTTTTTATCTCTTCGAATGAATTGAAGATGGATCCAAAAAAACTGAAAGAAATCAGAGAATGGTCATCACCAAAGAGTATATTTTAGGTAAGAAGCTTCCATGGATTGGCAAGTTTTTACCGAAAGTTCATCAGAAATTTTAGTGAGATTGGTGCACAAATGATGGATATAGTGAAGAAAAGACATAAGTATTTCAAATGGGAAGAATAGGCTGAGAAGAGATTCAACATATTGAAGGAGAAGATAATGAAACAATCGATTTTGGTATTAACATATTTCAGAAAGACATTTCAGGTGAGATGTGATGTGAGTGGGGTTGCAATTGGAGTGGTCTTAAGCCAAGATAATAGACCTATTGTATATTTCAATGAGAAGTTGAATGATGCTAAGAGGAAATAATACACATATGATAAAGAGTTATATTCCATAATTGAAGCCTTGAAGAAATGGAGACACTATCTCGTTCCAAAGGAGTTTGTTTTGTATAGCAATAATCAAGCTTTACAATTCATAACTAGACAAGAGAAGTTAAACCAGAGACATGCCAAGTGGATATAGTTTATGAAAAATTTCACTTTTGCCATTAAACATATTTCTAGTAATTCTAACAAGGTTGTTGATGCATTGAGCAGGAGATGTCTAACTCTGCAGGAATTTCAAATGAATACCTTGGGGTTTGACCACCTTAAGGAAATGTATCATAATGATCTAGATTTCAAAGAAGCATATGAAGCATGTGCAAATCTTGTACTGAGAGATAGAAGCCAGTGGGACGAATATCTGATTCATGATGGGTTTTTGTTCAGAGGATGCTAGCTATGCATACCAATGTATTCGATGAGGAAGAATTTGCTGAAGGAAAATCATAGTGGGGGTCTAGCCAGACATTTCGACCATGACAAAATGTTTGCACAGTTGAACGATTCATATTATTGCCCAGGTATGAGAGGAGAGGTGAAAAGGTTTTTGAACATATGTAAGATTTTCCAGTATGCGAAGGGGAAGAACCAAAATAGTGGGTTGTATAAACCATTGCCTATTCCAGAGAGGCCTTGGGATGCAATAAACATGGATTTTGTGTTAGGATTGCCAAGGACACAAAGAGGAAGTGATTCCATATTTGTGGTAGTTGACATATTTTCAAAGATGGCACACTTTATCCCATGCCAGAAGACTAGTGATGCAAGGCACGTTGCTAAAAAAAATTTCAAGGAAGTTGTAAGACTCCATGGACTGCCCAAGATTATTATTTCAGATAGGGATAACAAATTTATTGGTGATTTCTAGAGAAAATTGTGGAAGAATTTGGGAACAGAACTATCCTTTAGTTCTGCATATCACCCTCAAACATATGGACGGACTGAAGTGGTGAATCAAAGGTTAGGGGATTTGTTGAGAAGTTTGGTCACTGAACATCATAGCCAGTGGGATCAGATTCTAGCACAAGTAGAGTTTGCATACAATGAATCAGTGAATAGAAGTACTAGAAAGATTCCATTTCAAATAGTGTATGGAATGAATCTGAGGGGAGTGTCAAATTTAAGAGATATAGAGCCGAGCGAATTTAGGAGCATTGGAGTTGAATACTTCGCTGCGGAAACGCATGAACTTCATAGTCAAATCAAGGAGCAGTTGAAGTAGAACATCAATGAATACAAACCCAGAGCTGATCAACACATGAGGAGAATTCAATTTGAAGTTGGAGATCAAGTTCTAGAACATCTTAGGAAGGAGAGGTTCCCTAGAGGAACATATAATAAACTGAAGTTGAAAAAGATAGGACCGTGCAAAATCATGAGAATATTTGGTGAGAATGCTTATGAAATAGAACTGCCATGGGATGTGGGTATATCACCCATATTCAACATTTCAGACCTATATTCTTACGGAGAACATGGAATTGAAGGAACAAAAGGTCATAAGGAGATCCAGTGGGAGAAGTAGATGCCTATAGCAGAGAAGTCACAGCTGGAGCAGATCATAGATCGGTGAATTAGTAAGAAGACCATAAGGAAAACGTATTTTAAATATTTGGTAAAATGGAAAGGACGACCAATAGAAATGCCAGTTGGGTGAATGAAGTGAACATCCAGAAGAATGGAAGTATAGTGCAGGAGCTCATGGATAGGAGTCCATAAATTTTTCAGCCAGAGGAGCATCGCCAATGAAGCACAAGCGGAGAACAACTAGGCACACTAGCACACTTTTTGAAGAAATTTAAATTTTGATGAATGCATATCACTCAATTATTTTGAAAGAAGATTGTAATTAAATAATATCTTAAATGCTATAGAGATGGATAAGTTCATGAGGACATTAGAGAATGTATTCTCTTTAATGAAGTTGAGTGCAATACAGATTCGATGTGTTCAATCTGATCTATCTGTCACAAATATCTATTGTAATAAATATTAGTATTTGATAGCTTTTAATTCGATAGGATAGCTTTAGAGTCGTTGGAGGGAAGAACTCGGAGAGACCTCTTGTATAAAGCTTTGTATTGTTCCCAATAGTGGTTGTCGACACTGTAGTTATTGAGGGTTATCACCATTTGTAGTCGAGAGCTGAGAGCTACTAAGAAGCAATGTATGAACATATGTAATTTTTAGTTAAATGAACATAACCGAGGAGCATTCTCCCAAATGTATGGTGTCGATGCGTCTATCTGAATGAATGAATGGTAGAGTTTTTGTTTATTTCAATTCCCTGTTAATTCTTGTTCTTGTATTTATGCATGCATTTACATGGCTAGATGTATGAATTTGTGAGATTTTAAATAAGTTTCAATTGTTTCTCTTCTATGAGCAAGTGCAAGTGTGCATAGTGTCTACAAGGAGTGTGTTGGCATAGTCTATCTTGAATCACATATTAGAAGGGATAACGGTGAACTTATGTGTGAAAGGAGTACATAGCATCTGTAAGGTGTGCGTGACAGAGTCCATTCTGACTCAAAAGGTTCTGGAGAGATAGCCTAAGGGAGGTTTGTCCACAAGGAGTGCATGAAAAAGTCTTCTGACTCACAAGATCAGAAGGAATAGCTGGTTTTTTCCACGGAGAGGTAAGATTGCAGAGGAGAACCTGTTGCAAGGTGTGCATAGGATGAACTTCGACGAAGTGTCGAAGTATTATTCTAGGAAGAAGATAGTTTAGAAAGAACATTCTCAGAAGGAAGAATGGATAGAAATCTTCTAAGGAAAGATTCCTTTGAGGTTTCTCCGATTTAACAAAGCGAGATCCATCCAGGAGGGATTGGGATCATTCCTAACCTTCATATCCGGGAGAAAGTACATGAAGGAAATTCGTGAGACATTTCGGCATTTCGGAGTTTGAAACAACTCGAAGTGTTGGAGAGGTGGGATCTCCGAAGTCGTGAAATCACGAGGTGAATCTCTACTGTTGGTTGCGAGGAGACACGCAATAGAATATTAAGGAGTCTGAAAGTTAGAGGTCCGAAGGAAGTAAGTGTGGAGTGAGTGAAGTTTCATGAAGTTGCAAACCCCAAAGCTTAGTTGGACCGTTAGATATAGGGAGACACATGGCAGAGACCAATGAGTTTGGAGGAAGTTGTTTTGGAAGGAAATAGAGGAGGATATTTCATTATTGTCGGAGCCCAAAGTGGCAAAGGGTTGGCCCGAGGTCATAGCCTGTGGTCACATAGCGGAGAAAGAGTCTAGCGCAAGAATAGTACTCACAAACTAGTGTTGCAAAGTGTCGGAGATTTTATCACTCTGTAAATTCCCAGAGGTTGTTGAAAGGAAGAAGAAATTTACCAGAGGTAACTTTATCCAACCACTTCGAAACTAGGATCTAGCCCTGTCAGTTTCAGAGAGGGATCTCTTTGTAAGATTTAACTTTGTTTCAAATTTCAGATATTAGGCTAGTTAAAATGAATAGGACCGAGTTGTTTGTTTTTATAAAATGGCTGAAATGTCACTTACGCATCCATTGGGCTATGGGGTTTGTTTTATAAAATTTGAGACTGACTAACAGGTTTTAAAAGGTATTCTCACAGGGCAGGATAATGCAACTGCTGAATTCTTTAGCATAAAAATGATGTAAAACATAGAAGACGAGATAATCAATTATAACCAAGAAGAATTTAAGAATTTATTAACTATAACATTAGAACAAAACATTTAGATCATTTAAAGTCAGAAACAGAGTATACAAGGATAAATTCAGCAACTTTTGCTACTTCCAAATGATCATATTTATAAAAAAAAAAATTAATACTGAGAGAGATAAACATTCAACAAAGATGAGAAAACTTCACCAACATCTAACACATGATAATCTTGTGAAAAGTCCCTTTTATTACTGGTAGATCTCTGATAAAAATTACAGTGCTTACAGCTTGCTTGGGCGTAAAGATCAACCCTCAATACTTTAAAGTTTGAAGTATTTATAATAAAAATTACAAACGACCCTATCATTGATGATCAGGACGTGGAAGATTCTAAATCTAACTAACTATATAACAAGATGCAAAAATGTAGGAACTAATGATGATCTGTCAGATTTTTTATGCTAATTCTGGGGAAGGTCGTTGGTGAGTCATTCGCGTGACTTTGACTGCTCCGCTTGCTGACTCGGATTGGACACCTCATCTCTTACTCAATCAAATTTCATAGCTCTTCCCATTTCAGCTGACTGGGAATGGTGACTTTGAGCAGTCTTCGGTAGGTTTCATTCATTTCAGTATATTTGGAAAAATTCGGCTTGACTATGAAAATATATTTGATTTCGTGTTGTATGCTGAGGTCTGGCTGCAAAGTCTCCAACAATTCCTTTTTTATTATGCTGCCCTGTATCCCTGAGAACTTGGAATTATCCTTGGCCACTGTAGCTATCTTCTGCTTGTAGTCAGGAAGGGTCATCAACTTGTCATTTAACACCATTGAACTAGGAAGACCTTTCTTTTGTAGGGAATCGATCTTGCTGAAGAACCTCTAAACTCCGATGTCCATGTTTTGGACTTTCTCTTCCATCTACAACATCAACGTCTTCAATCTTCAGGTCTTCCAACTCTTCCCTGGTCTTTGAATTCAGAAACCTAATGATTTTGTTTACTTCAGTGGGCATTTCCCCCATCTCTCCTTTTATCTTGTTGATAGCTTGTCTCCTTCTCAGCACCAGTTCATTTTTCATGAACATGATTTGCACCATAGGCCAAAATTAATTTATGGATTTGGAGATATCCATCTAAATGTTCTCCTTAGCTTCTGCTAGTGTTTTACCCCCCACTGCTTGCTTTTGCAGCTGTTGTATTTCTTTCATGAGATTTTTTGATGTTTTTTTCAATGTTGAAGCTTGTCTGGTAGGAGGCCTTGAGCTCCTGGAGATTCTCAACCTCTTTCTTCAATCTATTTATTTTTGTTCCTTGCAGGGTCATCTCCTCCATTGATTTTTCTAACTCCACAGATTTTTCTAGAGCTGTTAGTGGGGTGCCTGATGGAAGTTCAAATGTGGTGGTTGTTGATACAGTTGTTGTGCTAAATCCTGCGAGGTGAACTGCACTCAGTGGGATGACTTCCATTGGTGTTTCATGTTCTTTCTCCTTTACCAACCTCTCCAGCTCTACTTCCATTTCTTTTATTTGTGCATTATGTTCCATGATCAATTTTAGCATTTCCTCCTTTTCACATTCTGTCTCAGCCATATCTTTGGCCTGTGGGTCTTCTGTAGGTGGCAGTTTTAGTTTCTTCCTCAAAGATATTATGTCAGCATTCTTTTTCTTGATCATCTCCTCAACTTCTTTCACATTTGAGGGGTCATACACAATCTTGAGCACCACTTCTTCTAAAGACTTAATTTTGTTATCCTTTGCAAAGATGATATCTTCTCCAACTTTAATTGAGTTTGAACATTGTTCATAGAAACCTGTAATTTGGCAGCAGTAGTGGAAGCATTGGCTAATGTTGAGAAAACCGTTTCTCCAATCTACCTGAGTATATCCATCTAATCAGCTCGATGTACATCTCTGGTGTTAAATTCCATTGTAGCCCTCTTGAAATCAGTGATTTATTTTGGATGGGGTACTTGTGCCTGCAAGAATTCCAAGTGCATTCTTCCTTTATCTGTATCAAAAGTTGATAACAATTTGTGTTGTGTTGTGGACGTTTTCTTCCAAAACTGATCATAAGTGTTGTTGGTCAACATCTGATTCTTCTTGTTGATCATATTGTATTTCTCAATAATACTCATCTTTGCACCCCCTTGATGTGGTTGGTTAATTAGTGAGGTGTCAGTCTGCTTCTTGGATGAAGAAGTAGACAAGATCTGTTGGTTGCTTGAGACAAGAGGTGAATGATCTCCTTTTGTAACTATAGTGGACTGGGTTTCCTTTTCACCAGTTGTGTTAGTTGTATGAATGACTTTTGGCCTTTTGGTGTATACTTGAAAAATCCTCAGCTGAGATTTCTGTGGCTGAAGGGGAAGTATCCTTTCTGGGTCTTTTCTCCTTTGGTACCTATGGTGTGGTTGTTTGCGAGATAATGAATGAAGGAGATTGCTTCTCTACATCTTCCAGAGTATTCACCTCCCACTCTGTTATATTCATGTACTTCTCTATCTCAGGCTTGGGTGCATGAACATATGGGGCATTTTTATTCTTCACTCTCATATCTGTGATGATCCCACATGGATTGTAGTGCCACAGGAAACTTGTGTCGAACTTCATCTCTTTCAATAGTTTGTCTGCCTCTTCCCTGGCAACTTGACTGTTGCAGAAAAAGGATCCTATCTGCCTCTTGATTATCGGCAGTTCTTTCTTCTTCAGAGATATAAAATGTATATCATCTGAATTGATAATTTGTATGATATACTCCAAGGAAAATATCCGAACAGGCAAGTATTTGGGCAATTTGTATGGAGCTAACTCACACTTATATACTATAATTTCTGTGTGATTTTGATACAGGAACCAGTCTCTAGTCTTAGCGAGATACGAAAGGTGTAAAAATATTTGGATCTCCTCATTTATCCTCCACTCTAGTCTACCACCAAGCATCCTTACCACTAGGTGATAAAACAGATCAACAAATAACTTGAAATTAAACTCCGTGGAGTTTCTTTTGAGTAGTGAAGTCCAAGAGGTGACGGGTTGTGGTTTTCCTTCCTGGTCCATTCTCTGCATGGTGAACATGAACTTCTCTTCTTGAAAGAACGTGAACATGTAACCTAGTATTGAATAATACCAGAACATGCCCTCCATGGGAAAATTGAAAACTTGGTCATGTATGTTCTTAGCTAGAAAACTATTGTAGTCGAACTGGGTGGTGGCTTTTTCTTAAGTGGAGAAAATGGACAGGTAATCCAAGATGGGCTCATCCACCCATTCATTTGAGAAATAGTAGAGAAGACAACATAGTGATGAAATAATCTGGTTTCCCTTTTTTAAAAACATGGAGGAATGGTAAGGGGGATGTTTTTTGGGGAGTTCAGTATCTTGTAGGAGGAAAAGCTCAAAAATTTGTGCTCTCTGGGGAAAAGATAGGTTCTGGTACATTTCTGTTAAAACTTCAATGGTGAGGGGAGATTTGGCTCTAGATATCTGCATCATTTGATCAATGGCCTTGCGCATGATAGAGAAAAGAGTTCTATGGACGATGAAACTATGGCTCTTTGGTCGGTGAGGTAATGAGCTTGACTTTTGAGGGAAAACTCAGGAAAATGGTGCATTTGGGGAAAACAATATAGAGGGAGATTGGACTCCCAGAGCCCGATCTTCTCACTTTGATCTATGAATGTGACCTTAAAACATGAATGCAATTCAGTGAAATCAAATTCGCACCTGGTCTCTGAGATCAGATAATCCTTGTCGACTAATGGGATCTAGTCGAGATTGACAGGAGGTGGGAGGAATGGGTTTTCCTCGACTTCTGATCTTTTAGATTTAGGTGCCATTGATCCAATAGGTACCTGCAAATTGAAACAAAAGCATTAGTAGGTAGTGGCTATAGTTGGGTTGCTGACTGAAGTAGTGAGGGAAATGAATCTCTGGAGTGCAGAGAGTATGAACAGTGGCAAATGGCAAAAATGGGGCTAATTTTAAGTGAATGGGTATCCATTGGTCATGGAGGACAGGTCAACAAGCTAATAGATACGTTAGCCTGTAATAAATGGCCAACGAATCAATTGAGGTATGAGGTGGCGGGTGAAGGATGGGTGACGGGTGTACCAAGATGACGTGGAAGATGATGATTGGAGGATAGGTAAATGGGATAAGACATGCGACAGGTCAAAGGGGAAAGGACACTCTGGCAGAGTAATGAGACGGTACATGTAAGATGAGATAGTGGGATATGGCATCATGAGGCGGTGAGATAGTGAAGGATGATGTCATGAGGTGGTGGCGGTATGGCATGGTCGATATGGAGGTAAGTGGTTTGGAGTGGAGGGGGTCCAATGCAATGGATTGATGACACGTTGGGATGGGAACCGTCGGGAAAAACCACCTCATTCCAGACCCCCCCCACTGTTAAAGGCAGAAAGGTCGAGGGGGTCTGGAATATCTTGTAGACCATTCATCTGCATGTTGTCAAATTGACCATAGATCTATTCACACTTGTTAATCACCATTCTGGAACACCCCCCCCCCACCGTTAAAAGTAGAACGGTCAGGGGGGTCTGGAATCCACTATCATCCGTTGATCTAAGCTCCGTTAGATCGATCATCGATCTAAGCACATTCTTTATTCTCCGGGTGAGATTTAATATGTGTAGTGAAACTTAGGCTTAGTTCTTTTTATGGATTTTGCACTGCTTCCCTTGCTTTTTGTCACCATGGGGTTGGGAAAAACATTTCAAACATCCAAAACATGAATTTTCCTCAAACATCATGCATGTTTTATTGAAATAAAACCAACTAATCTATATTCTAACCAAGTCACCTATCACATTTAGCCCAAATTAGATTTTTGGGCTAAGAAATTACTCTACCCTGGGGCTATCTGACCAAGATTAGACAATTTGATCAAATTTATTCACTAGCTAACCTATCTGCTTAGCTAAGATTAAACAGTTTAGCCAAGCTTATTCATTAATCCTATCAACATAAATTTAAAAGGACTTGGCCATGTTTAAACTATATGGATCAAGTCATTATTATTGCATGGGAATTTATCCATTTTCTTTTATGCCCTCTTTTATTCGTTTTTCTTTTTCCTTTCTTTTCTTTTTATTTCGTTTTTCCTTTCTTTTCTTTTTATTTATTTTTTCCTTTCTTTTCTTCTTATTTATTTTTTCCTTTCTTTTTGAAAATAATTTGCAGGAATGAAATATTATTTGCAAGACAACATACATCAATAGTGAAAATTTTCCGGTCACCAAATGATCCTATAAATTATAGGGTTATAACAGTGACTCCACCTGGGGATGGTAATTTCCTTGTGAAGTGCCAAGAACCTGCTTTCTAATGTCTGTAAAGGTTTCCTCCATTGCTTTATTGCTTCTATCTATTTTTATTTTTATTTTTGGAACTTGGTGGCATTGGTCAGTGGCTTAGGGCCTTCTCTACAAGCTTCAACCACTCAATCAATATCACCTATACAAAAATCGAATGAAAAGGGAAATGGTATGTACAATAAATATGGATTGATGATATCTCTATTGGGGAGGCAAATATTGCTTCAGCATCCTGCCATTAATTGGTCCGCCTGGCAGGTCTGTTCCATCAATGTTTTTTAACAAGAATGTGTTATTTCCTCTGAATGGTGTAAGGGCCTTTCCATAGGCTATTGAATTTTTCATGATTACCCTTGTCCTCATTTCTAGAATCCCATTTCAGAACTAGGTTACCTAACTCAAAATCATCTTCTTTAGTCCTTCTGTCAAAAACCTTTTTGATGTTCTCCTGGATGACCTGAGTTTTGTTGTAAACTTCCTCTCTAGATTGCGTTAAGTGGATCATTTGATTTATCCTCTTCTGGACATCATTTGGCTCTACCTGTGCTTCTTGCAATAGCTTCATGACAGGGACGCCTAAGGAAAGAGGGAAGACTGCTTTAGTACCATACACCAATTGGTATGGAGACATGCCAATCGATCTTTTGGTGCTTATTCTGTTAGCCCAAAGCATGAAAACCAACTTATTACGCCATGATTTTTTATTTTCTTGTTGTGTTTTCCTGAGAATGTTCACCAGGTTTTTGTTTGAGGACTCAGCTAGCCCATTTTCTTGAGGATAATAAGTTGTTGAGTGTCCCAAAGTAATGTGGTATTGGCTGCAACAATCTATGAGTCTTTTGGATCTGAAAGTTGTTGCATTGTCAACTATAATTTTTCTGGGGCATCCAAAATGAGACAAGATATTAGTTTCTAGCCCGTAGGGGTGTAGATGGATTGGCAAGTGTCGTGTATATGGAAGGAAATTTGTAAAGGAGGTATAAAGTTCGATTCTCACCCCGACTAACCTGTGCGCCATTCATGCGAGCTGCGTGGATGCACCTAGGGTTATAGTTGTAGCCGTCGGGTATCGACCCTGTGTCACGTGAGTACAAGAACCAGCGAGTTGCCAATTCCCCCAGCAAAAAAAAAAAAAAGATATTAGTTTCTAAAAATTTTATGATAACAGAGTCAATAGCTTGCCTGCATAGCATAGCCTCGATCCACTTGGTGAAGTAGTCTATGGCCATGAGGATCCCTTGTGTTGGTCTGAGGAGGATGGATGTATTTATCCAATAAAGTCCAAACCCCATTGTTGGAAAGTGGCTTCAACTAAGATGGGTTTCATGGGGAGGGGCAGCAACTTCCTTTTACCTTCGAAAACCTGGCATTTATAACAAGAAGTAACTTTTTGATGAACATCAGCAAACAATGTAGGCCAGTATAAACCAACTCTTAAAATCTTGTTGGTTGTGGTCTTCCAACTCAGATGTCCAACATAGTCTCCTGCATGGAAATCCTGCAGAACTTTGTTAGCTTCATCTTTCAACAAGAAATTAAGCAAAATACCACCAGGATATTTCCAATAAAGATTACCTTCTAAAATAAAAAAATTCAATGCTTTCTTTTTGATAAATCTGGCTTTGGTCTTAGTCAAACCAGGAGGAGCTTGTCAGTTATGAAGTACAAAAATGAGGTCTATGTACCAAGGAGAGTTTAAGAATACTTCCTTTACATTTGGAGTCGCCTACTCTTCTTGTTTGTCAACTGCAGCCAAAAATTAATATTTAAAGCATGAAAATTAGATTTAGCCATTAGTTTGGCCAAACCCTGTCCTTTCATCAATTTAGTAGGTTTTATTTCAATGTCATATTCCAGAATGACCACAATCCATTTTCCTCTCCTACCATCTGAATTATCCTGAGTTAGGATATCCTTTACCACTGTGTTTGGAACATATGCAATTGTGTGAGAATGGAAAATATAGAATCTGAAGTCCTTTATGGCCTTTACCAGGGAAAAGGCTTGTTTCTCCATTATGTTGTAGTTCAACGCAGCGTCTCTCAAAGCTTTGTTGAAAAATGCTATGGGTTATTTGTACCCTTCGCTATTTTTTTGCAACAGTACTGTTGCTATGGTGTGTTCAGATACAAAAGAGAAAAGATAAAAGTCTTTGTTGTAGTCTGGTCTTATCAGGACTGGGGCTTGGGTGAGTGCATGTTTCACCTGCTCAAATGATTGTTTGGATTCAGTGTTCCATTTGATTTTTGTGTCTTTTTTCAACATATTAGTGATGTTCCTAAAAAGTTCGACCAAGTTGGGTATGAACTTTCTAAGGAAATTTATCTTTCCGATGAATGATTGTAGTTCTTTGATGTTCCTAGGGTGTTCCACCTTTTATATGTATTATATCCTGCTGGGATCTATTTTAATTCCATCTTTAGATATTACGTGTCCCAACAAATTTCTTTTTTCTAAACCAAAAAGAGACTTCTTTGGGTTCAACGAAATCCTGAATTTTATGCACTTCTCAAACACGCGTCTGAGATGTTGCAAGTGTTCTTCATCATATTGGGAGTATACAGTCACATCATCCAGATATATGACTATAAACATTCCTATTTTGTCCACAAAAGAATTATCCATTGCCCTTTGAAAAGTGGCACCAACATTCATCAAGCCAAAGGGCATCTTCACATACATGAAGGTTTCCTAGGGTGTGGTAAATGTTGTCTTCTCTTATTCTTCTAGGTGGACAAGGATTTGGTTGTAGCCCGAGAAACCATCTAGTAAGAAAATCCTACTAGACCCAACTACTTTTTGCAAAATGTGGTCCATTTTGGGCAATGGGTAATTGTCTTTGAGGGAGACTTTGTTCAAATCCCTTAAATCTATGCAAAGTATGATCTCGCCAGTTTTCTTCCTAGTACGAACTAGTTTAGAAACCCATTTGGAAAATCTCAAGGGGCTATGATTTTTGCATCATACATCTTTTTGATTTCTTTCTCTATCAAGGGAAGAAACTTGGGATTTATTCTCCTAAGTTTCTTCCTGAAAGGTTTGTGTTCTTCTTTTATGGGAATCCGATGTTGTATGATGCTTGTTTCATAGGATTTTAAGTCCTCGTAACCCTAGGCAAAAACATCCACATATTCTTTAAAAAGTTCAATGTATTTGCATTTTTGCTCAGGGGGTGATTTATAAAGTTTTATCATCTTGGGATTTTCATCTGTTCCTATGTTGCACTCTTCAATCTCTTTACCACTAACTTCAATTTTTGGTTTTTTGGCTACATCGTTAAAATTGAACAAGTCTTCCAGCGGAACTAAACCTCTAGGTAACACATTATTTTTCAACTGTAGAATATTATAATCTATCTCATTTTCATTTAGTTCATCTGCATCTACTTTATTTTCATTCAAAACTTTGGAATCTATGTTATTTACACTACCACTTTCAAAAACAGATTTATTTACAATCTCATCATAATTTTCTAAATCTATGTTTGTACATTCGAAGTCATTCTTACATTGTAGGAAGTCTTCAATTTGATCGTCATTTCCAAATACCTGCTAATATCTGATGTTGTCAGGAATGGTTGGTCTGCACTTCACCTCCATTGTGTACTTGCGAGTGGGATGAAAAGGAATTTTATAGGTAACTACTGATGTAGCCAGCCCGTCTGCAAGTATGTTTTGTCCTCTAGGCATTATCTGCAAGTCGATTTCAGTAAAGCATTGAAGGGAATCCAAAACAACATTCCTATAGGCTCTAAGTCTAGGATGTTTAGCTACATACTCACCTTTGATTTGTTTGATAATCAATTCAGAATCACCCCTTACCATTATCTGTTTGGCACGAACTTTCTTCAGTAGTTTTAGGCCGAGCATCAAAGCTTCGTACTCAACTATGTTGTTAGTGCATTGGAAATTCAGTTTGTAGGAATGGCTCTCTGAATACCTTGATCTGTGGTTATGAAACCAAACTCCATCTCCAACTCCCTCTTTTCTCATTGCACCATCGAAATCCATGCTCCAAAAATCTGTTGGCAGTTCCTCACTTTCCACAGTTTCATTCTTTCTTGGCCCAATGATTTCTTTACTTTCTTTCGAATCATGCATATCATCTTCCAACTGAGCAATTTGTTCTTCCAAATCACCATCATTTTATAGAATGAAAGAGTCCATATCAGAGTGTGCAGATTATAGTGGGTAGTTATGCGGCTTTTCCTAACTACTGACCATATACTTCCTCAAGGTTTCTCTATACAGTCTCCTCTGTTGTCCAAATACCAGGATGGTGGCATAGGACATATCTAGCTACAGGGTTCCTTTCAGCTTAGCTCCCCATGATCTTGATAGTAACATACCATATTTTGGGGGAATATCTGCAACTATTATATCCATTACCATACTCTTTGTTGGGATTTGAGCTAAGGTGATACATAAGTCTTTGATCAGGCCTATACATTTGACCTTGCTGGAGTCAAAAGAATGAAAATCTTTGTAGGTTCTGGTGACCTCGAGTTCCAACTTTTCCATCGCGTCTTTGGGCATCAGGTTGTGAGAGGCACCCAAATCCAACATAGTGTTGTGTAATATCAAATCGTGGATATTTAGGCTGATGTAAAAAGGTGCCACGGCACCATTATCAGTCTGACCATCAACTTTAGGACCAAACAAGAGCTCTGGTCGATCATCAACAATATTTGCCATGTCCGAGTGATTTACAGATACAACATTCAAAGCCTTAGTACCTATCTCGGGTTGGATTCTTAAAGCTTTAATCACCTGTGACCTGTAAGCGTTCTTGTTCATCATCTCAAAGAGGGGAATGGGAATCTTCAATTTGGCTAATTCCCCTTCAAGGCTGAAAGTAGTGGAAGATTTGCTTAGGGTCTGTATATCTAGTTTATCTATCAGAACTCTATGGCTAGGTGCCCTTGGTTGACTGGTTGATGAAACTTCAGTCTGATTTGCTCTTTGTAGAATTTTTGGAGTTTTTTGTGCAGGAGATTCAACATTATTTCTCTCAGGGACTTTCTTGGGAGAGCTTTCTGAGGTTTTCTTGGTTTTGACTATTCTCTTTGTTTCAGTAGCCTTCTTTGTTTCAATAGCCTTTTGTTGAGGGTTGTCATTCTACCTCTTGCTCCTCATGTTATACTATCGATGGACCTCCATTATAGCATTCTCAAAGGCCTATTGTCTTGTTTCTTCTGCTTTCTCATTGACCTCTATTTGGGACAGGAGAAAGATCTCATGCTCTTCCTGGGTAAGAAAGATGGATTCATTGTCATGAACTCCCATGAGGTTTATATGAGTGTCATAAAACTCTTCGATTACCTCTTCCCCATCATCAGCGTAATTTTCCTGGAGGGGTGGTCTGATCTACTGATCAGGCCTCCTCTATTCTCTTTGATCCCTAGGATCTCTCTACTGTATCTGGGGCAGATTTCTTCTGAAGTTTGGGCTTCAAATTTGAGCAGCTTGGTTCTCCCTAGGTGGGTTTCTGTTAGTTATAGTGAGTCTCTCCATCATTTTCTCCATAGCTCTGGCTAGAGAATCTAGTTTGGCATCTGATGAGGAAGTATAAGGCTCTTCCTTGATGGTGACCCTCCTTTCTGTTCTCTGTCTAGCCCTTCTGGACAAAATATTTTCTTCCACACTAACGACTCTTTTTTGCATGTCTTCCAGAGTAGCATATTTTCTCTCCCTTAGTTGATACAACATGTCAGCGTCGAATCCATCAGGGAATTTTATCAATGCCAGACCTTAAGGTGGTTTGATATCAGCTGGAATTGCATTATATAGGCTATTGAAATGTGTGCAGTAATATTGCAGTGTCTCTCCTTGGTTCCTTCTAATATTCTCATATTCTGACAAGATTTGAAGAGGATTTTTCTTCACCTCCCACCTTTCAAGGAAACTTCAATGAAAAGCAGCAATGTCAGTTATGGAATCATCATGTAAGGTTTTTAACCACTTTTTTACTTCTCCAATCAGACTCTATGCAAATAGTCTCATCTTCACATCAGCTGCATCTACTTCCTGCAAATCAAAATAATCATTCATTTTGTCAACATGTTGATGTGCATTCAGAGGACCAGTACTATCATACTGAGGGAGTCTAGTTTGGTAATCCTGAGGCATGGCATGTAAAGGAGCAAGCAACACCAATGGATCATATCTTGCATCCATGATTAGTGGAGGATGTTGAACAACAACCTGTGTGATTGGAGGTGAGGTGACAAAAGATGTGGAAGATGAGGGTTGGGAGGAGGTGAATGAATTGGTTTAGGTTTAAAAAAAGATGCAGCAATAGTCAAGGCAGAAATTTCAACCGAATAAAAGTGAGCTTTGTCTAGGGATTGATAAAAATTAGCAACTAGATCTTCAAGCTTTTCAAATTCTTGGAGGAATCGTTGATCAACTTCAGTTCTGGGGTCTTGGGTTGAAGGATGGTTTGATCTAAAATTGTTCCTATTACAAAGCTGTCAGATTTTGTTCTAAAAAGGCTTTGTTCAAAAGATATGTCAAACTCGAGGTCCTGAAGGACAACCAACTTCTCTGGGAGAGAAGAGGACCTATGAAGTGGACTGTAACTCCCGGAACCCTCTGCAACGTTTTTCTTTCTAAGCAGTTTTTCAGGATTGTCTATTGCTATTGCAGGTTCTAGATCTGGAAGACACCTGGTGAAAACTCTTTTAGGAGCCAGAATTTATAATTTTTATTTTTATTTTTAGAAACTTTAACTAATATATACAAACTTTAACAACCTATGAACATTATCTCTATATAATTTTAGATTCTATGGTTCGTTCAGAAATAAAGTTTTCTATGTCTAGGGAAAAGAAATCGTAGGATATATAAAGTTTGTTCAGTTCCCCAGTATGGTCGCCAATTATGTTATCACTCTATAAATTCGCAGAGGTTGTTGAAAGGAAGAAGAAATTTACTAGAGGTAACTTTATCCAACCACTTCAAAACTAGGATCTAGCCCTGCCAGTTTCAGAGAGGGATCTCTCTGTAAGATTTAACTTTGTTTCAAATTTCAGATATTAGGCTAGTTAAAATGAATAGGACCGATTTGTTTGTTTTTCTAAAATGGCTGAAATGTCACTTACGCATCCATTGGGCTATGGGGTCTATTTTATAAAATTTGAGACTGACTAACAGGTTTTAAAAGGTATTCTCACAGGGAAGGATAATGCAACTGCTAGATTCTTTAGCATAAAAATGATGTAAAGAAGAGAAGACGAGATAATAAATTATAACCAAGAAGAATTTAAGAATTTCTTAATTATAGCATCAGAAGAAAACATTTAGATCATTTAAAGTCAGAAATAGAGTATACGAGGATAAATTCTGCAACTTTCTCTACTTCCAAATTATCAGATTTAGAAAAACAAAATGAATACTGAGAGAGATAAACATTCAACAAAGATGAGAAAACTTCACCAAGATCTAACACATGAGAATCTTGTGAAACATCCCTTTGATTACTAGTAGATCTCTGACAAAAATTATAGTGATTACATCTTGCTTGAGCGTAAAGATCAACCCTCAATACTTCAAAGTTTGAAGTATTTATAATAAAAATTACAAACAACCCTGTCATTCATGATCAGGATGTGGCAGATTCTAAATCTAACTAACTAGATAACAAGATACAAAATTGTAGGAACTGATGATGATCTGTCAGATTTTTTATGCTAATTCTGGGGAAGGCCATTGGTGAATCATTCACGTGACTTTGATTGCTCCGCTTGCTGACTTGGATTGGACACCTCATCTCTTACTCAATCAAATTGCACAGCTCTTCCCATCTCAGTTGATTGGGAATGGGGACTTTGAGCAGTCTTCAGTAGGTTTCATCCATTTCAGTATATTTGGAAAAAGTCGGCTTGACTATGAAAATATATTTGATTTTGTGTTGTATGCTGAGGTCCAGCAGTAAAGTCTCCAAGAATGCCTTGCCTATTATGCTTCCCTGTATCCTTGAGAACTTGGAACTGTCCTTAGCCACTATAGCTATCTTCTTCTTGTAGTTAGGAAGGTTCATCAACTTGTTATTTAACACCATTAAACCAGGAAAACCTTTCTTTTGTAGGGCATTGATCTTGCTGAAGAACCTATGAACTCTGATGTCCATGTTCTGGACTTTCTCTTCTAGCTACAACATCAATCCTCTTTTGGTCAGCACACTTTTGACTTCGAGGATAGTATCCATCATGTCTTCAATCTTCAGGTCTTCCAACTCTTCCTGGGTCTTCGAATTCAGAAACCTAATGATTTTGTTTGCTTCACTGGGTATTTCCCCCAGCTCTCCTTTTATCTTGTCGATAGCCAGTCTGCTCCTCAACACCAGTTCATTTTGCTTGAACATGATTTTCACCATAGGCCAGACTTCATTTATGGATTTGGAGATGTCCATCCAAATGTTCTCCTTAGCTTCTGCTAGTGTTTTACCCCCCATTGTTTGCTTTTGCGGCTGTTATATTTCCTTCTTGAGCTTTTCTGATGTTTTCCTTTCAATGTGGAAGCTTGTCTGGTAAGAGGCCTTGAGCTCCTGGAGATTCTCAACCTCTTTCTTTAGTCTATTGATTTATGTTCCTTGCAGGGTCATCTCCTCCATTGATTTTGATAACTCGACAGATTTTTCTAGATATGTCACTGGGGTGCCTGATGGAAGTTCTACTATGGTGGTTGTTGATACAGTTGTTGTGCTAACTCCTGCAAGGGGAGCTGCACTCAGTGGTATGACTTCCATTGGTGTTACATGTTATTTCTCCTTTACAAACCTCTCCAGCTCTACTTCCATTTCTTTTATCTGTGCATTATGTTCCATGATCAATTTTAGCATTTCCTACTTTTCACCCTCTGTCTCAGCCATCTCTTTGACCTATGAGTCTTATGTAGGTGGAAGTTTTAGTTGCTTCCTCAAAGATGCTATGTCATCATTATTTTTCTTGAGCATCTCCTCAACTTCTTTCACATTTGAGGGGTCATACCCAATATTGAGCACCAATTCTTCTAAAGACTTAATTATGTTATCCTTTGCAAAAGATGATATCTTCTCCAACTTTAATTGAGTCTACAAATTGTTTAGAGAAACCTGTAATTTGGTAGAAGCAGTGGAAGCATTGGCTAATGTTGAGAAAATTATTTCTCTAGTCTACCTGTGTAGATCCATCTGATCAGCTAGATGTACATCTCTGGTGTTAAATTCCATTGTAGCCCTCTTGTAATCAATGATTTCTTTTGGATGGGGTACTTGTGCCTGCAAGAAATCCAGGTGCATTCTTCCTTTCTCTGTATCAAAAGATGATAACAATCTATGTTGTGTTGTGGGAATTTTCTTCCAAAACTGAGCATAAGTGTTGTTGGTCAGCATCTTATTCTTTTTCTTGATCATATCGTATTTCTCAATAATACTTAGCTTTGCAACCCCTTGATGTGGCTGGTTGATTATTGAGGTGTCAGTCTACTTCTTGGATGAAGAAATAGAGAAGATCTGTTGGTTTCTTGAGACAAGATTTGAATGATCTCCTTTTATAACTATAGTGGACTGGGTTTCCTTTTCACTAGTTGTGTTAGTTGTATGACTGACTTTTGGCCTTTTGGTGTATACTTGAAAATCCTCATCTAAGATTTTTTTGGCTGAAGGGGAAGTATCCTTTCTAGGTATTTTCTCCTTTGGTACCTGTGGTGTGGTTGTTTGTGATATAATAATTGAAGGAGATTGTTGCTCTACTTCTTCCAGAGTGTTCACCTCCCACTCTGTTTGATTCATGTACTTCTCTATCTCGGGCTTGGGCGCATGAACATACGAGGCATTTTTATTCTTCACTCTCATCTCTGTGATGATCCCACATGGATCATAGTGCCACAAGAAACTTGTGTTGAACTTTATCTCTTTCAATAGTTTTTCTGCCTCTTCCCCGATAGCTTGGCTGTTGTAGATGAAGGATCCTATTTGCCCCTTGATTCTCAGCTGTTGTTTCTTCTTAAGAGATACAAAATGTATATCATCTGAATTGATCATTTGTTTGATATACTCTAGGGAAAATATCTGAACAGGAAAGTATTTGGGCAATTTGTATGGAGCTAACTCACACACATATACTCTAATTTATGTGTGATTTTGATACAGAAACTAGTATCTAGTCTTGGTGAGATCTGAATGGTGTAAAACACTTTGGATCTCCTCATTTATCCTTGGCTCTGGTCTACCATTGAGCATTCTTACCACTGGGTGATAAAACAACTCAATAAATAGCTTGAAATTAAACTCCGTGGAGTTTATTTTGAGTAGTGAAGTCCAAGAGGTGACAGGATGTGGTTTTCCTTCCTGGTCCATTCTCTGCATGGTGAACGTGAACTTCTATTCTTGAAAGAACATGAAAATGTAAGCTAGTATTGAAGAATACCTAAACATGCCCTCCGTGGGAAAATTGAAAAGCTGGTCATGTATGTTCTTGGCTAGAAAATTGTTGTAGTCGAATTGGGTGGTGGCTTTTTCTTCGGTGGTGAAAATGGACAAGTAACCCAAGATGGGCTCATCCTCCCATTCATCTGAGAAATAGCCAAGTAGACAACATAGCAATGAAATAATCTAGTTTTCTTTTTCTGAAAACATGGAGGAATGGTAAGGGGGATTTTTCTTGGGGAGTTGAGTATCTTGTGGGAGGAAAAGATAAAAAAATTGTGCTCTGTGGGGAAAAGACAGGTTCTGGTACATTTCTGTTAAAACTTCAATGGTGAGGGGAGAGTGGGATTCGGCTCTAGATATTTGCATCATTTGATCAATGGCCTTGGGCATGATAGAGGAAAGAGTTTCTCCAAACAATGAAACTATGGCTCTCTGGTCGGGGAGGTAATGAGCCTGACATTTGAGGGAAAACTTGGGAAAATGGTGCATTTGGGGAAAAAGATACAAAGGGAGATTGGACTCCCAGAGATTGATCTCATCACTTTGATCTATGAATATGTCCTTAAACCATGACTACAATTCGGCGAAATCGAATTCGCACCTGGTCTCTGAGATCACATAATCCTTGTCAGCTAATGGGATCTGGTCGAGATCGAAAAGAGGTGGGAGGAATGGGTTTTCCTCGACTTCTGATCTTTTAGATTTAGGTGCCATCAATCCAACGGGTACCTGCAAACTGAAACAAAAGCATTAGTAGGTAGTGGCTATGGTTGGGTTGCTGACTGAAGCAATGAGGGAAACAAATCTCTAGAGTGCAGAGAGTATGAATAGTGGAAAATGGCAAAAACATGGCTAATTTTAAGTGAATGGGTATCTGGTGGACACGGAGGACAAGTCAGTAGGCTAATGGATACGTTAGCCTGTAATAAATGGCCAACGGATCAACTGAGGTATGAGGTGGGAGGTGAAGGACGGTTGACGGGTTTATGAGGATGATGTGGAAGGCAATGATTGGAGGATAGGTAAATGGGATAAGAGATGCGACAAGTCAAAGGGGAAAGGACACTCTGGCAGAGTAATGAGACGGGACATGTAAGATGAGATAGTGGGATATGGCATCATGAGGCGGCGGGAT
>JASDQU010739943.1:74269-86234 GCA_032191745.1 Picea mariana
TAATCACCATTTCAGACCACCCCCCCCCCACCATTAAAAGTAAAATGGTCATGGGGGTCCAGAATCCACTGTCAGTCGTTGATCTATGTGTCGTTAGATCTACTGTCGATATAAGCGCATTCTTTATTATCTAGGCACGATTTAATATGTGCAGTGAAACTTAGGCTTAGTTCTTTTTATGGTTTTTTCACTGCTTCCCTTGATTTTTGTCACCATGGGGCTGGGCAAAACATTTCAAACATCCAAATCATGAATTTTCCTCAAACATCATGCATGTTTTATTGAAATAAAACCAACTAATCTATATTCTAACCTAGTCACCTAACACATTTAGCCCAGATTAGACTATTGGGCTAAGAAATTACTCTACCCTGGGGCTATTTGACCAAGATTAGACAGTTTGATCAAATTTATTCACTAGCTAAGCTATCTTCTTGGCTAAGATTAAACAGTTTAGCCAAGCTTATTCACTAATCCTATCAACATAATTCAAAAGGACTTGGCCATGTTTAAACTATATGGATCAAGTCATTATTATTGCATGGGGCTTTATCCATTTTCTTTTATGCCCTCTTTTATTCTTTTTTCTTTTTCCTTTCTTTTCATTTTATTTCTTTTTTCCTTTCTTTTCTTTTTATTTATTTTTTCCTTTCTTTTCTTATTATTTCTTTTTTCCTTTCTTTTTGAAAATAATTTGCAAGAATGAAATATTATTTGCAAGACAACATACATCAATAGTGAAAATTTTCCAGTCACCAGATGATCCTATAAATTATAGGGTTATAACGGGAGAGCAGAGTTGTAAGTTGTCCAAACTTACATGCGACATCAAGGGGACCTGTGTGAGTGTATAGATTGATCAGGGTCTGTTGAAGGCCTAAATAACCAGTTCGTTTCAGAGAGTTGAAGATCCAAGACCGAGAGGTTGCGGGATCCCCAGGAGAGAAGGAGGGGGTTGTCGTCACCTTTATTCTCAGAAGTAATATCCAATTGTCTCGTCTCTATGTTTTAATGAGGATATCATGCAACTGACATGCAACTTGTTAACTTTTGATGAGGATCTCATGCAACTAACATACACATGCAACTGATGTGCAACTTACATGCAACTTGTTAAATCATGATGACATGCAACTCACATGCAACTTGTTCACCTCTATTTATAGTAACTTTGGCATGCAACTAGCATGGAAATTGTTATCTTATGTTTACATATTCTTTAATTTGACATGCAACTCGTTAACTCCTCCTTTACTTTGACATGCAACTTGTTAACTTCTTGGTCAAGGGTCTCATCAATGACAACCAATCTTTCAATAGTTCAATGATTAATCCAAACAATTAATCTTTCTATAATTAATCTCTTGTTGCAACCACTTTGACTGGTCAAGCTTCTTGATGACCTTCTAGAGGCTTCTAGAATATTCTTAAGGATCGTCCAACTTCAAAGATCCATATTTCCTCAACCGTGAGGAACTATGTGGTGCACCATATATCACAGGAAATGGAATGAAACATACTACCCATATATGATAGTCTTACCTGCAAGTACATTGACCTTCATGTCTTTATTCCTTGATCAATTGCAAGTTCCATGACTGTATCTTCAGGGCTACCAAAATTATTCAAGTGAATCCAACACCATTGTTTACATCAACTGACATCAATGAAAAATAACTCACTGTGAATCTCAATCATACAAATGAAAACCAATTTTCCACCAATCTCGTCCACATATTTGGGGCTTCCATACTTTTCCAAGGGTTGAGATCAATGAAAACCAATTGTCCAAACCAACTATCCAACAAGAAAAATTGGTCCATTTGAACTATGTTTTCTTAATAGGCTGAGCACACTTGCTATAGTAGTCAGAATGGACATAGTGGGGTCAAATACAAGCTGGAAGGTCCACAAGTTTAAGCCCTAAGCAATGAAGTTTCAACCATTTCCAAAAAATAATCTTCATAGATGCCTCCATATGTGTGGACGAGAAGCAAGTTACCTCTCTAAGCTAGATGCTAGCTCCCCAAGTTCATGAAGTATGAAAATCCACTAACAACATGAAATTATTTTAAGCTCCTAACTAATCTTCAAATCTACTTATTTAAAAGAACATTAAAAGACTACAACCTTCTTTTAGAATCATGAACCAGATGGTCTTCACCATAAATACACATCTTATCACAATTATTTCTATGTGAATGAATTTTACTGAAGTCTAACATAGAGAGAATTCGTTGGCTTACTTGCCATTAATGGGTGTTATTAACCAATGCAAGAGAATTCACCTTTAATGTCAATGAGTGTCAAGGTGCCCTAGTACATCTTTCTAGGTACAAATGAATTTGTTGAAGTTTAGTCACCTCCAAGATCTATCAATTATCAATCAAGAGACATTGACGAATTCCCATTGTTGATAGAAAGGAGGCTTTCCATTGGTGTTTGCAAGTCCCAAGGTACTTCTAAATGTCTCTAATGTTGATCCCAAATGGTGTGTTGGAGTTTATGGGAAAAGGTTTCTCAAAAGGTGAGCCTTAAGGAATCCCACATCATCCAACATGAGCATAAAACATAAATGATTTTAAATAACCATAATACAATATTGAACCAACATGAAAAACTTTATCGAGAATTTTTCATGCCAGTTTCCTAGTTTTTAAGCAAAACTCATGTCGAGTTGCACCATTAAATTAGTTTTTACAATTGGACTTATTTTTCTCTTTTCTATTTTATTCATTTATTTAAACTATCCTACTTTACTTGGAAAAGAAAAAAATTTCTCAATTGTAGGAGTATTTCCAATTCATCCATTTATGCAACGAGATCTCTATTAAACATATATGAAAAGTATACCTCCATGATTGTCGATATATGAGAGACCAACTATTTTAGTAGAGATGGTGCCAAGAAATGTCTAACAATGAGGTAGTATGTTGTCATGCTGACTTTGTGGAACTAAGTTTCAATATAGTCCTTGTCTCCTTATCTCTCTTTGGTTTTCATGCCATAAAACTCTTCGAAAAATTTCTCAGGAAACCCCTGAATGCACAACGGATCCGGTGACAAACATGCGATAAATTCTTTGATCTTTGGTTCTAGTGTTTTTTTTTCTCGATTTGATGTTATCCACGAGTCTTCTATATGATTGCAAGGAAAATTAAGGAATACTTCTAGGTATTCTTCTTGTATATAAATATCATGGATCTCCTCTACTTGTCGAGATTTGGATTCCTCCCTTGTGAAAATTATTAAATTTGGACAAGGTTTTAATAAATTCCTTGTAGTGATAAGTCCTTCTTTGCTCAAAACATTATTGATAATTCTCAAGTTCTTTCTTCTGGTCTAGAGCTCATTCTCATAAATGGATTAGTAGTCTGGGGGTTCCTATAACACCTTAGAATAAGGAAAATAAATAAAAACACACCACTCAAAGAAAACTTAAGCAATCTGAACAACTATCTTGTATTCGAAATTCTCATGCTACTAAGATCTTGTTGTCACCAATTTATCCATTCACATGAATCACATATTCACAAATGAAACCAAATTTCATGAAGGGAAACAATGAGGCTTTATAGAAAATCACTAAAGTGAATGCATCATGATTTTACACTACAAAAAACTATGCAGTGAGGTCGTGTTTGCGCCTTACTGCTTCTCCTACCCCAAGTTGTAATTATAAATAAATTCACACAAATCAGGAAACTTGTGAAAGAAACATTCCTATTCTCTAATCCCTTTAGAATCTCCTTGACAACATCACCAAATATGTCATTCAAATTATAGGTATAATTTTTGAACATTAAATTGTCAATACAGGAGTTCGTAGACTTAAAAATGCAACAACAGGAAATGTAGGATCAGAGCCTATCATATCCTATCCCAACAAAGAAATGTTGGTAATAAAATAAAATAAAGATAAAATGTAAAGACATAAAATAAGACATAATCTTAAATGTAGATTCATTTGAATTCCAAACGATTGCCATCTAATAGATCTACAACTACTAGGTACATGTTACAATATTTTACATTGAATATGAACCTGTGTGTTGTTGCAACTATTCATATGCAATTTGTTCAATGATCAAGTTATGATGGATTTCAAGTAACTTTGTTATCACACCACACAATAAGCTCATAACAAAATAAGATGCAAACAACTACACCACACAAAAATTTAGTTCATAAGATGCTTCATGAAAGAAGTGCTTTTCTAGTTCAAATATTGCAAAATTTCATTTTGTATCATGTTCATAAATGTTCCCATGATTGTTTATGAAGAAAATATTAAACTCATATCTTCAATGAAACTTATATTCATGTAGGTTAATAATACAAATGAAAACATGCAACCAGTTATTTCAAAAGAAAGCATAAGTTATAGCTCGACATAGATGTTACTTATTCACTAGAATGATGCCATGGTATTTTTAATGGCTCAAATCACATTCTTTCATTCTCGTCCCTTAAATTTCCATGTTAAACAATGTAAAATATAACTTGTATTTTAATATTCAATGGAAGTTTTATTGCCTCGAAGGATCCACACACAAAACTTATACACGAAAGATTGATCTAGTATTCAATTAGACATTCTCAAAAAGAAATGAACTAATATGATATTTAACTAACCCAATTCTTACTATAACAAAATGTAAACTTACTATTCTCTTTTAATCTAAATATATAGGAAGTAAATTGCAACATGAGCCGAGTTGAGGGGGCCTCTCAACTAGCTTCACGCTACTAGAGATTTATAGAACTAAAAATGAATTATAAACACATGAATCTGTCTCAGAACATCAACACAATAACTTTATATTAATGGATTCAAGGTTAATTAATAAAAAATTATGAAAACACAATAATGATCTAATAATTTCAATCCTCTTCGCACCATTTAGGCTTAGTTTATATACACATTTGTGTCACAAGAGTGTGCAGGCAGACTCAAAATGGATCCCCTCAGCCACACATTGGATGCATCGATTACAACAATGAAAAATATGAAAAATAGATACAGTTCAATCTTCATGTATTTATCTGACAAAGATAGACCAGAAATCGTATCAAGTGATATTCTCATGACATGTCAATGCATGAGAATATCTCCAATCTTAGACATGACTGAATCCTTTGCTTAACGCATTGTTTTGGGAGTAGTTGACTGTAGGATTTAAATGAAGAATAACGCCTTCCCCATTTTCTCTAGAATCAATATGATGAACATAGAAGCATGTCGAGGAATCTAGGAGAAGAACCCATGTCTTTGATACTCTTATAGAATAATGGGTGATGCCAAATGATGAGGTGGGTTACAGGATCCATGTATGAGTAATAAGACCTATACTGGTTAAACCATCATTAGAAACAAGACAACCTTTAATCCTTATAATTTACCAAAAACAAAGTGATATTGCCAGAAAATTTCTCACAAGCAATGCAGGAAATGGATGAAGAAGAGATCAACACAAACAAAACATAATTCCATCATTTACAGAACCTATATCAACAATATTCCAAAACTATATGAAAAGACCCATGAATTTCCACTCATTTTGACCAAATTCAACATGTTCACATCTGCACGGATAAACAAAGCGTTGCATGTACACTTTGCATGGCCTAAGGGACTTTCACTAATTCAAAACACACATGCACATAAATGATGCATTTTTTAATTTGGTCAAGCCTCAACCACTTTTAGGCTTAAGTGAATCAAGAAAAGACCCCAAGATCGACCAAATATTTCACCTTGGGATGACTGAAAGGATGGGATGTACCTCTAAAGGATTGCCATTCACACTTGGAACTTGTTATGAAATAGATTGCTATGGTCCTATAAATACATGGCCATTGTATGCTAAAAAAGGAAGGAATTCATTGTATTGTTATGTTGCCCATTTTCTCTTAGAGAATACATTCATTCTCTCAAGATCCCTTTGAGAAATCATAGTATTTGGCAAGCTTCTCACCTCTTGAGAAACCGAGCCAAGAAGTTATTCACCATTGCTAGTTTTAGATAGGAGAGTAAATCTCTACTTTGGGGGACTCAAGAGCCCTCCCAAGGAGGAATAAGGGATCCATAGTCCCCCTTTTTTCCTTTAGTGTTCTCTATTCAAAGACCACAAGCTATTTGGGTAGTTATTTCTTGTGTCAAATTTAATGCATCCCCTTTGAGTTTGTTTATGTTTAGTTTAGTTTCATTTCTTTTTTATTTGTTTGTTGTTTACTATCTTGTGGATTCACTAACCCACTAATAATTTATGTGATGTCTTGATGGTCCAACGAGGAAGTTAAGGAACCTCTTTTTTCTCACCCAAGTTGCAAAAGGAACCCAGTAGTTTGGTGACCATACTAGAGATTGGAATCAAATTCCTCCCTTTTTGGACTCTTAGAGATTTTATTCTCATCTTCTATTGTTTGCAGGGTCAAAAACTGGCCTACCCTACCCTTCATACACTGCAATTCAACCCTAGATTGATAGAACTCATTTCAAATTTTTGGTCTACCATTTCTCTATGTGTGCGTGGGTATGGGGTAAAAAATTGCATGGTCCATGCAGAACTGTGCACTTACCCATCTGTACATTTGTGTAGACTGCGCCATTTTCACCACTGTCTGCATAAAAATCCACGTAGAATCTCTTTTTCACTTGATTGTAAGGGCTTTTGAAAGTTGGTTTTTCCAATTAATTGTAGGTTTTTTTATGCACTTTGTAAAATCCAAAGAAAGAAAGTTTTGAATTCTTTCTTGCATAGGAACTAAGTCACACATAAAAATCTAAGAGGATAAAAACAACCACACTATATTTTCTCTTACTTGTTTCCACATGGATGGCTTAGTCTAGCATCTGAATTTTAAAAACTAAAGCTTTTCTTTTGAAAACACATTCCCTCACTATTGAAAAAACTTGGTTCTTGCAGTCCTAATAGATACCTCGAGAAAGAATTCATCTATGCATGTAAGTGATGTTGAAAGGGCCAGTGTATGAAGGGTTTTGTTGGTCAAAGATAACTCGAACCTAGGGTCTTACAATCTTTCACAATTCCAACAAGCCCTAATGTGGTACATGAAATACAAGGCTACTACGCCAACTAGATAGGCAAGGTCCCTGGCCGAGATCAAGTGGGATCTACTTAGGGAGTTTAATAAGCCTAAGTTAAAATCACAATGCATTACTGAAATTAAGGAGATCAAACAGAAATAAGGATAAACTCTGAGGGACTATGACCAACGATTTAATAGCTTGTTGGATAGGCTAACATTCCAAATCTAGGATGTTCAACATAAAGAATTGTTCATTGTGGGGTTACTCCCCCATATCTGAGTCTGTATCACCCAGGAAAAGGAGATGACTCAAGAAGAGGAAGTTGAGATCGGGATGTTCTTGGAAGATACACCCACGGGCATAGATACATTAGTTGGGTTGGCACAGGTTCAGTTGCAACTGGCCAACCTAATGATATAGCTGTAAGATATGGCCAAGAATGAAGTTGTATATGAGAACATTTGGTGTACTCTATGTCGATCCAAGGGGAATCACCGAGATGAGTTCCCTATCCTTCTAAATTATGTCGCAACAGGTATGCGAAATGCATTTCCATATCGACAGTCATGATGGTGTGAAATATGCAGGAAGTGGGGGCATGTGCCACCATGCTATCCCACATTGCAGAAATACCAGAAAAAAACTCACACCCCATTCTATGAGTTCTGTAAGTATGTCGACCATGATGTAAAAAACTACCACTCCCCCCAATTAATGCAAGATAAAACCCACGATGAATCTCAGGTACAGGAGGAGAAAAAAGGTGGTGAGCCCGGTGGCCTAGATAGAGGCGGATACCAAGGAGGACCCCAAGGTGGATATGGGTACAGTTGTGGCCACGAATATGGTGTATTAGGAGGTAGATCCCCAACCTATTTTAATTGCGGTGATATTGGTCATGTCTCACAATTTCGTACTAAGCCACATGTGCTTTGTGCCTGTTGTTATATTCATGAACATGTAACAAAGGATTTTCCTAACTTACTAAAGAAGTGGGAGGAAAATAAGACCATTTGTAACATGGTGCATGCCGAGTCATTCAAAAACATAAAGAAGAATGAGGAGGCGGAAATTTGGGTAGTAACTTGTGGAGGGGTGAAGAAAGGGGCATACTTCGAGCATGGTGAAGTCTTGGGTCAAACAATGGATGGAAATATAAGGAAGAAGCCTTAGACCCCTCCTAAATATAATGTTTCTCAACAGAAGCAATTTCTGCACAATGCACATAGAGCACTTGAAGAAGAAAGAGTATGCAAGGAGATACAATGCATGACTCAGAGGTCTCTTGAAGAGGCATGGATCTGATGGGAAGTACAGAGAGTGGAACAAAGGTCATTGGAAGAAGAGTGGATCCATGAAGAGGTGTAGCAAGCGATGTAGAGATCATTGGAAGAAGCTCATGGATGCGAGGAATTGCAGTGCATGACACAATATATTTGGAGGAGGCTGACATGTGTGAACAAATACAATGCATGACCCAAAGATCAATAGAGGAATTAAGTATATAGACTAAACTGTGATGTGCTGAGAAAAATACATACGAAGAATAATACTAGGAGGATTTTCAATGCACAACGCACGTAGAATCCTTGTGCGACTTAGGTGGCATGGAAGAAGTTGAAGATCAAGTCAAAACCTTTGTGTACTATTGTTTTTAGTTTCTTAAAAATCCATAAGTGGCAAGTAAGATGACCCAGATGTTAGTTACTTTCATGAAAGAACAAAAAGATGAGACAACCATATTTGCTCCATTACAAGAAAGAGATGTATGTCGGGTCAACAAGTAAAAGCACAATGGCTGAGAATTCAAGATGACAACAGAGCTTGGTGGTTACGAGATGTATGGAGTCATGTTGGATATAGGATCTGACGTGAACATTTTCCCCAAAAAATCATGGGAAGTGATGGGTAAGACTAAGTTGGTATGGTTGCCCATTCAACTTTGACTGGAAAATGAATACAAGATCTATCTTATAAGCCAGTTAAAGCTAGTATAAGTGAACATCAAAGTATTGAAGACAAAGTTCAACTTAGAAGTAATCAAGATAATGGATGAGTCTAATCCATATCCTACACTAATGGGGATTGACTGGGAATTTGAAAATAATGTGGTGTTAAATTTGAATAAATATTTCCTTTGAAACTGACACCTTGTGCATGGTCATGCCACTAGATCCATATGAGGGTGACCAATACAATGAGCTCATGGATGATGATGCATGGATCTTGGTGATTGGAAATATTTACAAAGTCACAGGGCACAGGGAGGACTACATCATCCCCACTGTAGATGGAGAGTTAAGTTAGAGAAGTTTCAAGTCTTATGACATAGATTATGAGGATTCCATGGAAAGGTGGCACAATAAGCTATATGAAGTCTCAACAAGGAGGTGCACGCATATCTATGCAGAAGAGCACATAGAATACTTTGGATCTTATTGGTATGATGGGTTAGAGCTGGTGGAAACATTAATTGCATGGATACAACACATTCTAGAGTACCAACAGACTTGCACACTTGACTTAGTACTGATAGGGATTCCTGCACACTGGTGGGATGCACATCATGAATCATATCACAAATGGGTATCTATTAAAGCATCCATGTGTGAACAGTTTCAACTGAATGTTGACATCCATCAATACACACACCCCTGCAAAAGGCACTGGATTGTGAAATAGAGGCGCAATGTGTATGGCAATTATATGAATCACCGCCACCAGCTTCCCTAGTAACACCCTATTTCCTCGATTCCCTAATTTTACGTTGGAAAAAAAGGTGACCTTCAATAGCCCATGATAATATGTTCCCTGCACACCTTCTCCTCAACCCCATTAAGCATACAGATGACTCCAACACAACTATCGAAGAAATGGTTAGCCAATGGATCCTACTAAAGACTATTGCACCTAGTCTTATACCTCTTGCATGGAAGTTGACCTGATATTCCCGGAAGAGGGTATGTGGCAAACCATATAGGGTCACTTTGTTCATTTAATCCGTTAAGGAATTCCCGTTGAAGTGCATCGAACCATGTGTCGCACCTCTGGTGAGTAAATGTGTGCATGGGTTCTTCCATCTATATCATGATTGATTTTGAGGATCTGGCAATGGACACAGAGTGAAAATATCAATGGTCAAAGTGATAGGTCACCCTCACTCATTTGATATAGATAATTAAAAAATAAATGACTCATTAACATCATTGGCAAGAGGACGATTCTGTGATTCAAAATAAAAGAGACAATTATTGCAAAAATTAGCATAGGCCTTAGCATTAATGCAAATATTCCACATGAATTCCAAAATGTCGATCCCAATGGTTGGACTAGGACGAAGTACAGTCCAACCCAAAGAAAATATGGAAAAATGACTACACATGCAGAAACAACCATGTGTCCTTATGGCTCCATTTGATTCAAAACCCCCCCTCTCCTTCCACTTCCTCATTGTTTCTTTTTCTCTGTGTTTTACTTACTCCTGCCCTACTACCATAGTTCATGCCTGTTATAGAAAGATTTGCCTCACCATTGCTATCTTGCACAGAGGGCCTTTTTCCATTTCCCTATGCAGACTTATCAACCCCCTTTTTGATAAATCCAAAGCCAAAATTATATATTTTTCCATATATACGCTTCCTAATTGCTTTGCAAGATGCGTATACGCTTGCTTCTCCACTACATCTCGTGTATATTGGGATTTGTGCCAAAAAATACAAAATGAGGTCGAGTTTCCATGTCATGACAAATGATTTCTGATCTTTGGCCTTCCATATACTGGAAATGTTCTGACTCGGCCCTTCAATTGAATTCTGGAGGCTATCAGAGCACAATTTCAAGCTATGGAAAAAAAGAGAGAAAGCATTCAACTTTGAGAGAAAAATTACTCTGGAGAAATTACTTCATATTGAGTCTGCATCCCTTTGTCCCTCAAGTTTGAACACAGTGTTCAGCCCCAAAGCTCTTCCCTTATTGTCAAGAGGATCTCATTATCTCTTTGCTATGAGCTTGCCTTTGGTAGAGGATTGAAGTCGTGGAGACCCAGTTGGAAGGAACTTGGTTTCTTGGTTTCGAACCGTGTCGACATGGAAGTCTATAATGTTGATACTTCTGTTGATCAATTATTAATAGAAATACTCCTTTCCCATCCTATCGATATCTTCCAAATATATGATTATTATACATGGGCATGTTTTTAATGTTTATTAATGGATTGTGATATTTGATGTGCTAACTTATTTTATATACTGTCACTATATACTTGCATTGCTTGTTTGTTGAGAACTTCTTGCAGGTGTAAAGCTTTGGGTCAAAGTGCTCAACGGTGGAATGACATCAAATGATTGGATCGAGGTAGGCTTCTTCCTCACATCGCACATTAGTTTATATAGCACATGTTGGAATTGAGTTTATTTCTGCAGTCATACTTGTTTGTTGTGGTTTACCCTTGTCCATAGAGAGTTTTTCCCTTGTAACAGAATTGGCGACTGCACTGGGGAAGATCTTCCTTCTAAGGGTTGAAGTATTTTTCCTTCTTACATTGCTCTTTTTCCTTTGTATTTCTTGTCGTATCATAGTTGGACAAAAGTCTGTTCACTCTAGGTCTAAGTTTTCATCCTTTTAACCTTTCCTAGCCTTGTTTTAAAAGATATATGCCCTTTTTTCCTTGACAGATGCGTGTATACGCTTGTTGTCCCACTACAAGAGGCGTATATACGCTCTTTTCTCTTGAACAAGAGCGTATACCACTTCCCCCTTGCTTGTTTGCTTGGTTTAGTGACTACTGGGTAGGCTTGGAGGATCACTGAGCCTTCTTAGGTCTCTGTGGTACCTGTTGAGATTATCTAGGATGACAGGAAACCTTTTTGGAGTTGAATTTTTGGCCGGCATCTTTCTCTTTGTTTTTCATTT
>JASDQU010739943.1:131939-144745 GCA_032191745.1 Picea mariana
GACAACCACCTATAAGTCCAATGACCAATTTTGTTTTCTACCTTTTGAAGGAGCCATATCCAGAGACCCTATAATCATTAGGTTTTAGATTAAAACCAAGATATTTCATACCTTGATCCAAAAAATTAAAAGGAATTTTAAAATTCTTCAGAATCTTTCCCAACAACTCATGTTAAAAATTGTGTGCAAGAAAACATGATTTATAACAATTTATCTCCTTCCCTGAAGCCAGAAATAAACTTGTTATAATTTTCTTGAACTCCATCCATTTTCTTCAACTGATCCAACGCCTAAAATTACTACATCATCCACAAATAAGTGAGAAGTTATGGCCCCTCTTGCAACCTTTAACCTTAAGAATTTTCCTTCAGAAACATCCTTTTTCAAAAGTCTACTAAGTCCTTCCACCACCAGGAGAAACAACAATGGGCAAAGAGGGCAACCTTGCCTCAATCCCCTGTGACTTAAAAAAAAATCTGTAGGAGATCCATTTATCAAAACAACAATTTTGCACTAGTTACACATCCTATAATCCATTTTACCACCTCCCACTTCAGACCTATTTGAATTAGAATCATTCTCAGATAGTCCCAGTTTACTTTATCATAGGATTTCTTAAGATCCAATTTCAATATCAATGATTTCATCTTCTTTGTATACATAGAGTGCATGCATTCCTGTGCAAGACCTACAACATTGAAAATTAGTCTATCTTTTAGAAATCCAAATTGCTCCTCCGAGATGCTTGTAGCCAACTTTTCTTTTATCCTGGATGCAATGATTTTTGTAATAACTTTATAGACAAAATTACATAAATCTATAGGCTTGAAATCATTAAATGATGCAGGTTTGGATTCCTTTGGAATTAGTGCCATAAAGGAAGCATTCAGAGACCCAAAAACTCTGCTAGTTTGTCTAGACTCTTCCACAACAGACAATAAATCATTACCCATTATGTCAAAGAAGTGTTGGAACAATTCATGTGTCCACCCATCAGGCCCAGGACTTTTGTCCCTAGGCATCATACCCACTGTATTTTTCACCTCTTGAAGGGAAATATGTTTTCCAGCATCATCACTTTCTTCATCCGAGAAATAACATGGCACTTCTTTTATCACATGGAACTGGTTTAATGTGTCTTCCTTCCCTGTAGCTTGATAAAGAGACCTATAAAATTTGTAATTTGTTGACCTTATATCTACCTGTGAAGACAGGGTTGAACCATTCAAATCTGCAATGTCCCAAATGGAGTTGATGACTCTTCTGTGCTCAACATATTTATGAAATAATTTTGTGTTTCGGTCTCCATTTTCTAGGCAAAATTCCTGACTCCTAAGGCGCTAGGTTTCTTCCTCATGGTTAAGAATCTCAAACTTCCTCTTCTCAAGTGAACCTAAAAGAATTGTGTCTTCAACATAAAACATTTGTGAGGGGATTTTAAGGAAAACCTCTACCGTTTTTTTGTCTATCTGCTTTAACTCTAATTGAAGTTTCTTCTTTTTCCTCGATTGCCAAAGGACCATTGGTTCCTTCAACTTCTTTAACTTATCTACTATTAATCTCATAGTCAAGGGACTCTGCCATGAATCCATAGAAGTCCAAACAAACTGAACCAGAGTGTTAAAGTCTGGATCCTTCAACCAGGCTCGATTTAACTTAAAAGGAGTGAAGTTTCGATCAATGTTTTTTCCTCTATTTGCAAGCATACAAGATTGTCATCTAAAATGAAGGAATTTTTAACCCATGTCCTACATCTTCCCGACTCCAAGAAAGTCTTATTTATAAGAAACTTGTCAAGTCTCTTCGAAATTCCATCCTCACCCAAACACACATTCCTCCATGTAGGAATGAGATGTCTTGGGTGGATATCCACAAGTCCAGCAGAAGTGAACAATGAAGAAAAATATTCAGCCAACGAATCAGATCTAGCATGTTCATCCTAGATTTCTCTAGATGACAAAGTTAGGTTTATATTCCCACCAATGATTAACCCATCTTCCAAGAAAATCCCATAGTCCATCAAAGGTTGTCAAAAGGATTCTATGTCCTTATATGGGCCATAAAAGTTTAGCAACTTCACCTCCCTGGAGATTTCTTTTAGAAGACCCTTCAGAAGGATACTTACATTGGTACCAAAACCATGCAGGTCAGCTACCACATGGTTCCAACCAGATAACAAACTCTAAAAACGACCATTTGAGTCCATCGCAACACAATCCCAATTTGGACAACACTTCAAGAATAGTTCCTTTGCCTTTTCACATACCGCCATCGCTTCTTGAAAAAGGATTATGTCAGGGTGAATAGAATTTATCAAATGTTTGAGGGTTAAGAGATTTTGGGCACCCCCTACCCCACGCAGGTTGAGAGAGAGGATAATCATTACTCCAACCCCCTATCAGGATGTGATTCTCTAAGAGCCCTATATATGTGAGGAGGAACAGAAGGAGAAGGCACATCTGACATGGGATGGATGAAAGGTGCCAAACCCCCATCAATGGCACCCGCATTTTTCCTAACATTCTTTTTCACAACCTTTTTACGCACCATTACATTGGACCTATCTCCCAATCCATTGTAAACCATCCCTCTATTTGAAACTTGTAAAGGGGTTTTTGTATAGACCACTTTTAAGAAGGGTCTCACCCTACAATGCAACCCTCCACACCCACCAAGCTAGAAACACAAGGAGGGTTCCTATACAGTGAACCACTTCATGGGGAGACAGTCTCCAATCCCCCCCAGAAGCACTAACCAAAGGTCGCCCTTCAGACCCAAAGGGCCAATCTGAAGAAGAGTGACATGAACATAATCTAGATGCTAAGGGCATATACACCTTGTCTAAGGGACCAGAGGAAGGGGATGATAGTGGAGGTTCGAGGCAGTCCAAACTTGAAACACCCATTCCCTTAACTAGCAGGTTAGTCTCTGAGGAGGGTTTTTCAAATTTCTTCTAAACAAGTTCCCAAAACCCCCCAAAAATCTCTACAATCCAATCCTTATGATTAATGAAGAACAAAATATCATCCTTCGACAATGAATTAAAAAAGGAGGGGAAGAAAGTATGAATCTTACCTATAAAGGAGTCCATGTCCAAGATGCATGTACCTTCTGAGCCAGTCTAAGGAAAGGCTTTGGAACCCCGAGTCTGGATATCCGCGCACTCTGAAACCTCAAATGTCTTCACCAAAGAAGGGAAATTAACTTTTAAATGACTCGTCTATCAACAAGCATGGCAACGAAATGGTTCACACCATAAATCCAAGGTTTGATGAAAGGATTTTTCTTCTGTTATGATTTCAATCTCCTCCGACAGATCAAGCTCCATATCCATTTCAACCAAAATCCAATGCAACCTTTTATTATTCCAACTTAGGGCCTCTTCATTGAAGAACACAAATTTCCCCATTGTGTTTGCAATGTCTACAAACACCCTCGTCACCCAAAGGTCAATATGGAAGTCAGGGAGGAGCATCCATACATGCCTCTTCGAGAAAGTTTTTGAAAAGGGGTTGAAATTAGGCATCCATCTTTTAAGCATAAGAACATCCCTTCCAATAATCCATGGGACCTCCATAATTTTTAGCAGGTCTTCTTCCGACAGAAAGTGGAAAACAATCCAGTGGTTGGACAAAAGGCTATACGCAAGACAGTAGCCAACCTATGGCTTCCAAAATTCCTGAATCTGCATCGCTAGTTGTGTTTTCTTCATCTTTGTGTAATAGAAATTCCCAATCAGGGCTTTGGATGCCAAACCTACCACCCTTTCCAAAGTGATATCCTTCCCCAACAAGTATTTAGGTTTCTCGCTTCTCACTTTCCAACATTTATCTAGCCGGTTTGATTTAGTTGTTACTCCTTTGGTTCTATTCCTACTTACACCACCACCTCTGAGATCTACACTCCTAACCCCCCAGGCCAAATGCCTGTGAAACCCTTGCCTTCTGAAATTTGACAAAGTACAAACCACTCGTCACCCCTCGCGACAACGTTTTTGTCAGCCATCTACCCCAGGTGGTTCTCCGAGGTCATCATGTGACCTCCCTCATCTCTCACAGTTGTTTCTTGAGGCAGTCCCATCCGACTGTCACCCAAGAAATCATCTGTAACATGCGTAGTCTCCACGTGTCCCTCCCGCATAGGTGCACACTAACATCAGTACATGAACCGGTATGTATCGTCAAAGAAAAAAAAGCCCCTCTTTGACTCATAGCTTGTCCTATGCTTCCCAATCCAAATCCAACATAATTACCATGTCTTCATATGACATGTACAACCCCTTCCAATAAATGAACAGAAAATGAACCAAAATCATCTCACCGAGGAGATCATGACAAGGCTGGTCATTTCAAACCCCGTCAAGTGGACAAGCAATGACGCACTCTGCAATGGGACCTAAACCTTGAAACCCCATGGGGCCATTCTTCCTTTCACATCAGTTTTCATCATCCCACTTTGGTACTTTATGTAGAAGCCTTTTTCTTGATACTTCATATATCTTTAATGACAATGAACACATGGACACTTATTACTTGGGAATGGCGAAACATTACAGTACGTAAAAGCTATTTCCAAAAATACATTAAATAACAAATTAAAATCAATTTTCATATATCTTTAAAAACAAGGAATATATTGACACTTACACTTATTAATTGGGACTGCGATGAAACATATAGTCAATAAAGTTAAATAGTAGGCGCAATTCTAAAATATTTGAAATATAATATATATATATATATACAATTCTAAAATATTTGAAATATATATATATATATATATATATATATATATATATATATATATATATATATCTGAAAAACTACCATTAAAATTGGTAAAAACACGAACCGGGAAATAGGCAACGCTGAAATATATAGTCTGTCTGCTGTATGCAGCCATTGATCAAATAATATAATATTTAAATACGAGGCTCAGTTTTAAAATATATATTAAATTTGCGATTTTGAAAATTAAAGTAAAGTTTAAAAAATCTTCAGTAATTAATAAAATAATATTTAAATAGTAAATTCAGTTTTAAAAGTAGTAGTTTAAATGTTTTAATTTTTGTTTTTTTTTGTAATTTTTTTAGTTTTTTTTTTTAAATTTGGTGATGAATAGTTGGATTTTCAGATTTGAATCGTTAAGTTTGTATAATCAAAATGTCCCAAGAGTTTTTCAGCATGTTAAATCCATATGCATTCAAAAATACAATTTAAACAACAAAAAATAACTATTTTATCTAAATTTACATAACCAAATTCTTAAAAAAACCCAAAAAATAAAAAACCTTGACCAACTCTTTAAAACATATTTTAAATTTATGATTTAAAAAATTAAAATAAAACTTTAAAAGTAGTAAACTAACTAGCTAAGCCAACTATATTCTAAAAGATTTTAACATAGAACATCAATAAAAAAAAATGGATAAATGGTAGAAAAAAAAACGAACCGGGAAAAATATCTTCGTATGTTTAAATTTTATTTAAAGGAGGTGTGATGAATAGGAAAAATGTGTAGACAGTTAAGATGTTCAGAAATGCTTTAAAACCCCGAGGAAAGCATGAAGGTGGGCCGAGGAATTGGTCGTTCTGAACCCATACTCCAACGCACAATGTCGTCCAACGCACAGTGTCGTCCTTTTGAAGTGGAAAAGTTTGTATCGATTTGATTAATATTTAATGCCATATTTGTGGAGTGGAAAAGTTTGTATTGATTTGATTAATATTTAATGCCATATTTGTGGAGTGGGTTAATTATTTGTGGAGTGGGTTAATTTTAGAGCAATTTTTTTTTTAATTATTTTTCAGGTAAGTTTTTGGATTGGTTTAAAATAGGGCATAATCCTTAGAGTAAAATTTTGATATGTATAGAATATTAATCCATACTAAACTTAGCTTATCACTGAAAATTTAACTAAATCCGTTTTTTTACTTGAAAAGCTAAAAACTAAACTCAGTAAGAAAAATTACTGCCGAGTTATCTTACTCCTTTGTTTGTCATTCACATGTGACTTTATGTCATGTCGTTTATTTCCACCGACGGCACTCATGGAAACCGTGCAAAGTAGTTGGGAGTGAATGAGGCCAAACCAAACAGTCCTTCCAAATGGTCGTGCCAATACCTATCCAGATGATAAGCATATTCCGGATATACCTGAGATGCCGAGGAGCAGCCGGGATATTGGCCGCCGCCCATGAGATACATGCTCGCATCTTCGAGTATATATGCTGGCATCTTATATACTGCTTTAAGATCACAACAAATAAGCTGAGTCGTAACGCGAAAGGAATCCACTTATTTTTTATTCATGTGAAAGCGCCACATTTATTCTACTTTCCCTTTCTCGCGCTTAAGCAGAATCCTCCCCATACATTATCGTCTTCCATGGCTTCTCTTCCGCTCATTAACCACCACCATGTCAGCCTCCTCTACGCTCTGCAGTCCACCACGGCCAACACCCCCAAGGTCTTCAATGACTCTCCTTCTTCCATGGCTCCGCTACCGCACTCTCTCCTCAGCCACCAACATCCCAATATCCAGTCCGCCCCACCCAAGAGCTATGGCAAGGTATCAGAGCGATCCACAGCCCAGGACGAGACGGGGGATCTGAAGCAAGAGAGCCAGCTTAACTTCCAAGCATGGAGGTTGGGTGTAGAAACAAACACTCTGCGCTCATGGACTGTGGTGCCTCCTGAATGCGTGGAATACGTGAAAAGCTATATGGTCGGAAGTGGAAGCCAATATGTGAGAGACTCATACATGGTAGCCAAAGAATCCATGGCTTACATTAACTCTGTCAAACTCTCAGGCGATGGGAAGGACGCCTGGGTTTTCGACGTGGACGAGACATTGCTCTCAAGTTTGCCCTTTTTCGCAGGCCATCAGTACGGGTAAGATGAATTAACAAACAAAAGCCTTTCATCTCTGCGCTTTTTCCTTTTTGTTTTTTAGGGTTTGGCCTACTGTTTGCAGACGACGGGAGGGGATGGACGATTATGCTTTTATGAAGTGGGCGGAATTGGTAGAACTGATAAACAAACGCCTTATTTTTATTTTTTATTGGCGTCTTATTTGCAGAGGAGAGGGGATGGACGATGATGCTTTTATTAAGTGGGCGGATTTGGCAGAGGCCCCGCCATTGCCTGCCAGTCGTAGTTTCTACGCCCATTTGMTTRAATTGGGSATCAAGATCTTTCTGTTAACGGGCAGGTACGACTACGAGCGGAATGCCACTGAGAAGAATCTGGGCCGAGCTGGTTATCATTCATGGGAGGCGCTTTTGTTGAGGTGATTGCTGCAACTACCCAAGCATTTACCAATTTAGTTTTTTTATGCCTCTCTCTGAATTTGGATTGTTTACTTTTGATGGGTAATAAATGCCTGGGAAATCATTTGTTTCATGAGATGAATGGGCAATTTGTGTTGCAGGGACCCAGAAGATTATGAGAAGAGCGCTATGATTTATAAATCTGAGAGGAGATCGAAGATTGAGCAAGATGGGTTTAGGATCGTAGGAAACTCTGGTGATCAGTGGAGCGATCTGACGGGATATGCTGTTGGGGACAGAACGTTCAAGCTGCCCAATCCCATGTATTACGTTGCCTGATATTGCCTGATATCATCATATTAATTTGTGCGTTGTCTAAACTTTTAAAGTTTGGCATTTTTACAGGAATCTGGGTCCATTTTTTTTTTATGGGGTAGGATAAAGGTTTTATAACATGATGATTTTTTTAGGGGATATTTGTTAAATCTGATGAGAAATTGTTGGATTCTTGGATTTGAATGATTATTTTTATAAGTGTTTTGGGAATTTTTTAGCATGCTGAATCCTCTTCTACATTTAAAAATGAATTTTGAATAACAAAAAATAATGATGTAAATTTATATTGCTTCCTAAAACTGTCAACCAACACCATTTTTTATTAGTTATATTAATTTTTAATATATAAAAAGATTCAAACTTATCTAATCAAATTCTAAAAATGGTAAATTTGAAAATTTCTCACCCATCAAATCAAATTAAATAAATAATATCCACATAAAAAAACATAAAATATTTATACTAAAATGTACTTACAACACAACTTTTTTATATGCATTTGTACTTGCCAGGATAAAATTATAACATCATTCAATATCCTTATACCTCACAATCCAATTTTGTCAATTTTAATTTGCTCCTCATCCTCGGCAGATATTTATTTTTTCATCCTCGCATTTCTTTGTCTACAACAACTACCTCTCCTTTTTTAACCCATTTCCAGTAAAATTGCACAATGGAAAAACATTTTTTTTCATGCACTAAATGATTCAAACAACCTGATCTTGTTTTAAAGATTGGGTTATTGAGTAAATTTATTCAGATATAAGAAATGGAATCCGATGTAACAATAGTTCCCACAACATGAATTTGTATTATTAATAAGTTAATTTAAGAGTAAATTTTTATTATATTAGAATTTATTTGTTTTGTATGAATTCGTATTATTAATAAGTTAATTTAAGAGTAAATTTATTATTATACTAGAAACTTTTTGTTTTGTTATTTTATTAGTATATAATAATTTTCTAAAGTTTATATTATTATAAGAAAAGTTTTAAATAAATATAATACAGTTTTAGTGGGCCTAATGATTACTAACATATGTTTTCTGTTAAGAGGTTATAAGTTCAAATAGTTGAGGTCTGTTTTAAAGGTTTGTCTCATCCACCAATAAATGATCATAATGATAATGATTATTATTATTACCAAAAAAATTTAAAATGTTTATTGTTAACAATATTGTTTATTAATAATATTTTGTTATTTAATTTTGACTTTTTAGTGAGTTATCTTTTAAGAAAGTAAATAAATTTTTAAAATTGTATAAAAATGAAAAAAAAAAATATTAAATTTCTTAAAATTAAAGGGGATTATATTTAAATTTAATAAAGTTAATGAGTAAATAAAGTAGAATCCATTTTTTATATATTTAATAAAATGTGTGCTTGCATGTTTTTTTAATATAATTTTTTATGAATGCTCTTGTAACATGTTATAGGTTCACTATGTATACGAAAGGTGCAATTTCCATTCAATCTTTCAATAAAAATGGTCAATTTTTTTGATTTAAAAAAGAAAAAAAAAACCTGTCCATTTAATTAAAAAGAAAAAGTGAAATTTTACATTAATTTAATCAGAATAAATAGATTTCCATTGTTTTAAATTATGAAAAACTAGTGAATTCATACGATAACATCCTCAAACAAACCCGCAAAGAGGTGAATCAATGAAATAAGTGTAATCAAACTAAGTTGGCAAACATAGTTGTAGGGATTGAATCCTAAAGTTCCTAAGAAAAACATTAAAGAATTAGTCTTGAGATACTAAACCATTTTGCGAAGAGAAAGACTAAGTCATTAAGGACCATCAAACCACGTGCAAAGGTGTGTTAAGTCATCGTGAAATCATGCCAAGTCAACCAAAGGTAATGGAGAGATTACAAAGAAATTTTGTCAGTGTTTCATTAAGGATAGAGAGGGCCATGATTAAGCCAAGGAAAAGTATATATTTATAGAGTAGACAACAAAGGTGGACCATTAGATTGATGGAGCAAGAAGCCCATATACAATGGTTCTAACATGGAGGGAAAGGCAAGGAGACACATGTGCATTGTTGTAGGTGAGTTAGATTGCAACCATGCAATGTTGCAAGAAAGGAAGCATGGATTGGAAAGACAAGGAGGTGACATGATATGTAGGGTGATGAAAAGGAAAGGAAATATCTAACAACTAAGATCGATATAAGGTTAATGAATCCATGGTAGTTGATTTTAACATGATTTTATCATATATATATATATATATATATATATATATATATATTAATTTTTTTCAATGTAAACCAATAATCATTACAGAAGACAATGTTGGCTAGGCACATAACAACCTATGCTAATGAAACAATGACAAGTAGAATAAGGTTGGTATAATTTATGTGAAGAAATCAATATAGATTCTTTAGGTGGTGGTTGTCAACATAATGAGATCAACTTGTATAATCAAGATGCCAATTGCCAACCATTAAATTTAGGTGGTATATAGGTGTCATGTACCACTACTAATTTGGGGTCAAAATCCAATGTTTGACTTGATGTTTGTTGGAAGAAAAACATCTTTAGTGTAAAATATTAGTTAAAATGGTTGAAATTTGTCTTGTTTTTTGTATTTTTCCCTAAGAACATTGGTTAATCAACATTAAATAAAGAACTCTACTTAATCAACACTAATCAACATTAAATAAAAAAGTCTACTTGATCAACATTTAATATATTGTTGAATTGACATTAAGTATCCATAATCACATTTTTAATATTGTCAATATACCTAGATTAATCAATGTTTGTGGAAAACAATTGGCCAACTAATATTTTATATACTACAAGTAAATTTTTCTATCCATAATTAAAGTTGTTCTATATATGCTCAAAATTTTAATGGGTTAAAATTTGTAATGACCATTTTTTATTTTATATTTTAAAATTTGTTTTAATGTATATTAATGAATTCCTTGAATTTATTTTTTGAAATAGAAGACAATGTTGAATAACCCTAACTCAATTGACTGGTATATCCAAACAATTGGATTATATAAATAATGTAATAAGATTAGTGTAGATGTTGATCTTTATGAATGAAATTATTCTTCCATACAAATAATTGTGAAAAACTATTTTTGAGTCAGGGTGTCTGAACAAAATTGGTGGACAAAAAAATGGCAATGGGATGATCATGAACGTACTCACATAGGAAAGTGTGCACATTCATGATGTGACAGGATCGACATATCCCAAACCACCACATAATATGCCAAGTCATCCCATCAACAAAAGCACATATGTGTTCCTTGGAACACACACATGTTCCTGTGCATAAAGCCCGAAAAGGGGGCACAAGTGGTCTATTTCACCCATAAACCGACCACACTATGTGTTTTCAAGAGATATTGAGCAAATTGTTTCCTTGAATTTGATAATGTGGCATCCTCACTCTCCTAACATCGTCTCCAGTCGACTCTAGGTATGTATTTGGATGCATTTTCATTTTTTTAATTCCCCAATTTGTTTAAAAGTTTAAAAAATGAAACTGAATTATATTTTCCATTATTAAATTGCAACAAAATTAATTGAGATGGAGCATGGAGAAAACCGATCCCTGGCACCACCATAGGAAGGCACACCAAACCCCAACCCACAATAGGAAAACATAAACATGGAAATTGATGAAGGATTGAGGTCTCTTAGAACTCTTGTTCAAGACTTATGGAGTACTAGAGAGACCTCACAAATGTCACTAGCAAGTTCCCTAGATACCATTATATATTCCATTACAAGTTCCCAATGCCAATTATGTAATATTTCTAACTATAGGGATAGAATGTTTGAATTTTACAGGACTGAGCTAGATAAAAACCAATTTAGAGACCTAAAAAATAAAAAATAGTAGTTGATGACATTGTTCATTGATCTTAGAACTCAAGTGTTTTGACATCCACAATAACCCGCTAAAATTCTCTATCTTAGAGAATTTTAGTGGGCACCTACCTACTAAATTTTTTAATAAGATACTTATCACTATGACCCTAACTATTCATAAAACTTCTTTTCTATACACAATCTCTGAAGATGATCCGAGAAAAATTCAACCTACACAGAGCCCTATAGATTACACTAATATTATGCTCCCTCTACATATCCATTCCAACCTTAAGCCCCTTTTTGGAAAACCCCTCCACCCATATGACAATTGCTTAAAGGTTGTCGAGCCTTTTTAACTAGAGCCACACAGTTTTATATCTCCCAATGACTCTCTCCGACAATGAAGCTACCTTAGCCATATAGTCGGGAGAGTGTATCGGACGAGAGCACCTTGGGTGAATATTGATAAATTCTGAAGCAAGAAATGCAGAGAGAAAAGAATAGAACAGAAAATAGTATATTGGAATGTAAGAAGAACTGAAGAGGTTACAATGCAATGGGAAATAACTGAGCTAAATAGGCTCAAGCAAATCAAGAATAGAAAGTACAGCTGTCCAGAACAGCTGGCAGTGTACAGTCAGACTGTTGAGATTACACTATATTTAACACTCCCTCTTAAACTCAACAGTTACAAACATCAGCACTGATTATGCCTAAGTGTTGTCTCTGAAAATCAAAAACTGACTTTCCTAGTGGCTTTGTAAAGATATCAGCAAGCTGATCTCGAGAACCACAGAATTGTAGTGCAATATCACCATTATTGACTAGCTCGTGTATGAAATGAAAACGAGTGTCAATGTGTTTGCTTTTCTTATGAAACACATGATTTTTGGATAAAGCAATTGCTGAAGTATTATCACAAAAAATAGGAGTTGGATCCTTTTCTGTATGTGACATATCTTTCAATATTCTTCTCAGTCACACAACTTGACAAGATGCTGAGGTAGCAGCGACATACTCTGCCTCTGCAGAAGATATTGAAACAATTGGCTGCTTCTTTGAGGCCCATGAGATTAGGTTTGTGCCCAGTTGAAAAACATGTCCAGATGTGCTTTTCCTGTCATCTAGGCTGCCTGCAAAATCACTGTCTGTGTAACCAGAAAGTTGATTACTATCAGATTTAGTGTACCATAAGTCGAAATTGAGAGTTCCTGCAACATATCTCAAAATTTGTTTCGCCATTTTCCAATGAGAATCTTTGGGGGATTCCATGAATCTGGAAACAAGGCTAGTTGCATACATAATGTCAGGCCTAGTTGCTGTAAGATACAACAAACTGCCTAC
>JASDQU010739943.1:144875-163717 GCA_032191745.1 Picea mariana
TCTGGTGATCAGTGGAGCGATCTGACGGGATATGCTGTTGGGGACAGAACGTTCAAGCTGCCCAATCCCATGTATTACGTTGCCTGATATTGCCTGATATCATCATATTAATTTGTGCGTTGTCTAAACTTTTAAAGTTTGGCATTTTTACAGGAATCTGGGTCCATTTTTTTTTTATGGGGTAGGATAAAGGTTTTATAACATGATGATTTTTTTAGGGGATATTTGTTAAATCTGATGAGAAATTGTTGGATTCTTGGATTTGAATGATTATTTTTATAAGTGTTTTGGGAATTTTTTAGCATGCTGAATCCTCTTTTACATTTAAAAATGAATTTTGAATAACAAAAAATAATGATGTAAATTTATATTGCTTCATAAAACTGTCAACCAACACCATTTTTTATTAGTTATATTAATTTTTAATATATAAAAAGACTCACACTTATCTAATCAAATCCTAAAAATTATAAATTTGAAAATTTCTCACTCATCAAATCAAATTAAATAAATAATATCCACATAAAAAAATAAAAAAACAAAACTTACAACACAACTTTTTTATATGCATTTGTACTTGCCAGGATAAAATTATAACATCATTCAATATCCTTATACCTCACAATCCAATTTTGTCAATTTTAATTTGCTCCTCATCCTCGGCAGATATTTATTTTTCATCCTCGCATTTCTTTGTCTACAACAACTACCTCTCCTTTTTTAACCCATTTCCATTAAAATTGCACAATGGAAAAACATTTTCTTTCATGAACTGAATGATTCAAACAACCTGATCTTGTTTTAAAGATTGGGTTATTGAGTAAATTTATTCAGATATAAGAAATGGAATCCGATGTAACAATAGTTCCCACAACATGAATTTGTATTATTAATAAGTTAATTTAAGAGTAAATTTTTATTATATTAGAATTTTTTTGTTTTGTATGAATTTGTATTACTCATAAGTTAATTTAAAAGTAAATTTATTATTATATTAGAAATTTTTTGTTTTGTTAGTTTATTAGTATATAATATTTTTTTAAAGTTTATATTATTATAAGAAAAGTTTTAAATAAATATAATATAGTTTTAGTGGGCTTAATGATTACTAACATATGTTTTTTCTTAAAAAGTTATAAGTTCAAATAGCTGAGATCTGTTTTAGGGATATGTCTCATATACCAATAAATGATTATTATTATTATTATTATTATTATTATTATTATTATTATTATTATTATTAAAAAAATTTAAAGTATTTATTGTTAAAAATATTGTTTATATAATAATGTTTTGTTATTTAATTTTGATTTTTTAGTGAGTTATTTTTTAAGATAAATTAATTTTTAAAATTGTATAAAAATGAAAAAAAAAAATATTAAATTTCTTAAAATTAAAGGGGATTATATTTAAATTTAATAAAGTTAATGAGTAAATAAAGTAGAATCCATTTTTTATATATTTAATAAAATGTGTGGTTGCATGTTTTTTTAATATAATTTTTTATGAATGCTCTTGTAACATGTTATAGGTTCACTATGTATACAAAAGGTGCAATTTCCATTCAATCTTTTAATAAAAATGTAAAAAAACAAAAACAAAAAAACTATCCATTTAATTAAAAAGAAAAAGTGAAATTCTACATAAATTTAATCAAAATAAATAGAATTCCATTATTTTAAATTATAAAAAACTAGTGAATTCATACGATAACATCCTCAAACAAACCCGCAAAGAGGTGAATCAATGAAATAAGTGTAATCAAACTAAGTTGGCAAACATATTTGTAGGGATTGAATCCTAAAGTTCCTAAGAAAAACATTAAAGAATTAGTCTTGAGATACTAAACCATTTTGCGAAGAGAAAGACTAAGTCATTAAGGATCATCAAACCACGCGAAAAGTGTGTTTAAGTCATCATGAAATCATGCCAAGTCAACCAAAGGTAATGGAGAGATTCATTAAGGATAGAGAGGGACATGATTAAGCCAAGGAAAAGTATATATTTATAGTGTAGACAACAAAGGTGGACCATTAAATTGATGGAGCAAGAAGCCCATTGTTGACAACAAAGGTGGACCATTAGATTGATGGAGCAAGAAGCCCATATACAATGGTTCTAACATGGAGGAAAAGGCAAAGGCAAGGAGACATATGTGCATTGTTGTAGGTGAGTTAGATTGCAATCATGCAATGTTGCAAGAAAGGAAGCATGGATCAGGAAGACAAGGAGGTGACATGATATGTAGGGTGATGAAAAGGAAAGGAAATATGTAACAATTAAGATAGATATAAGGTTAATGAATTCATGGTAGTTGATATTAACATATAGTAATTTTTTTTTAATGTAAGTCAATAATCATTACTGAAGACAATGTTGGCTAAGCACATAATAACCTATGCTAATGAGACAATGACAAGTAGAATAAGGTTGATATAATTTATGTGAAGAATGAGACAATGACAAGTAGAATAAGGTTGATATAATTTATGTGAAGAAATCAACATAGATTCTTTAGGTGGTGGTTGTCAACATAATGAGATCAACTTGTATAATCAAGATGCCAATTGCCAACCATTAAATCTAGGTGGTATATAGGTGTCATGTATCACTACTAATTTGGAGTCAAAATCCAATGTTTGACTTGATGTTTGTTGGAAGAAAAACATCTTTAGTGTAAAATATTAGTTAAAATGGTTGAAATTTGTCTTGTTTTTGGAAGCATATGGGAGGTGTGGGAGGGCTGTGAAATACATCTGAGGTGAAATGATTACAGATTTAGAACTAGCTCATCTTTCAATGATCTTTCCCTCTGTTGGATGGCAATTTTGGCCTAAGATGGCTTCTTTTAAGGTGATATCCCCTAACAACGGTGCGACTTCCCAAAAAGGGAATGGATCATCTACAAAGAGCTTTGAGACAAGTTTTAAGTATCTGACTCAAATAAGGCAGCTGTTGGAAGGTGTGGGAGGGCTGTGAAAAACTCTACTTAATCAACACTAATCAACATTAAATAAAGAACTCTACTTAATCAACATTTAATATATTGTTGAATTGACATTAAGTATCCATAATCACATTTTTAATATTGTTAATATACCTAGATTAATCAATGTTTGTGGAAAACAATTGGCCAGCTATTATTTTATATACTACAAGTAAATTTTTCTATCCATAATTAAACTTGTTCTATATATGCTCAAAATTTTAATGGGTTAAAATTTGTAATTACCATTTTTATTTTATATTTTAAAATTTGTTTTAATGTATTAATGAATTCCTTGAATTTATTTTTTGAAATAGAAAGGTTGTCCAGCCTTTTTCACTAGAGCCACACAGTTTTATATCTCCCAATGACTCTCTCCGACAATGAAGCTACCTTAGCCATATAGTCGGGAGAATGTATCAGACGAGAGCACCTCGTGCGAATATGTCTTCTCGACCACATATCCCGAACGATACCTTACTCCATATACGAGTCATCTTCCTTTTTCTCGAGGGCTCGTGCCTCATGATGACATGTCAAAAGGATATTAGCCCGCACAACTCTTCATGAACCAATCATGGAAAGCATGTAAGGGTGGACCCCTTGCCCAATTCTTTATTATATTTAAAGAACCTATCACACTTTAACTAAGTCTTATTTATCAGCAGGGCAGACATTAAGTGCTCCATCCATATCTCTCGACGCCTCGTCTTGATAGAGTCTTCTGACGACGCATGCCTCTCTATACTCTAGTTAAGTATGGTAAACTAGGGCATTTACTTTGTGCTAACCTACCACGTGGCTTCCCTTCATACGATAACTTGCCCAGATTAATAAAGTAAAGTCATAGGTTAAATGATAAACAATATGGGCTATATCAATGGGTAATACATAAAGACCTTTTCAATCGAATGTCTTACCTACACCCCTTAGTATAGTTCTCAAGGGGTAAATAAATTTTCTAACATAAATCTTCGTTGGGAAAATTTGACTCCTATAAATGTTTACAAGCAATTATCATGATAAATCCTCCCAGTGATGACGTAATCGAAAAACCTGCCCACACTATTCTCAACTCCATATCTCCAATGGTATGCTAATAGTAACAAGCATAAATCTTTCTTCGAAGAATTAATGGAGGTTGTACAAATATGACCAGACCAAAGTTGTAGCATGCTAATCATTTATTACATAGGATTAGGGTGGAAAGGTAAAATATAAAACTCTTATTAAACCTTAATCGACACATCGTTTACCACTCAAAAACCTATGGAAATGTATGTACTCACATTGTGATAGAAGGATAAATTCAAAGTACTTCGAAGCCTCAAGAAGAAAGGTATGAATATTGTATTTTACAGATTTAATGTTTTTTGTGAACAATTGGAAGGTAAACTAATTTTTTTCTTTTGTGTAACAGTGTACCAATCTGCTAAGATCTTCGATGTGCAAACTAGAAAAGCGAAAAATCTAGCAGTTATTGGGCATGCACCTATTATTAGCTTGGACTCTATCATAGTTGCAGACACCGATTTATTCTATGAGAGGGAACAATGCCCAAGGTGCCACATAATCTATCGTATATTCAAAAACCAATATTATCCACCTGAGGATGAAAAGATAGATTCATATCAAAATATTGGAAGAAGCAACATTCATACTCTAGCGGCTCACCCAATGCTTTTCTCCTACAACAATGTTGCACGATGGTCTTTTACCCACCTTCAAAAAGAGACGACCACCATATTCAATGAGTCTAAAGTTTTGATTGCTTCCCCGAAATTCAACGATATCAGAATTAGGTGTCAAACCCACGAACCTACAATATCATTAAACAAATCCTTTCTGGAGAAGTTCAAGGTAGATAATGAAGACTTTGAAGAACTAATGGAAAATTGGTATATTGATGAGATGAGATGAGATGAGTTAAGGAGGGAGACAAATATGTCCCAAATCAATATCTAAAGAGACCATATAGGTTGATGAAAACAATGATATGTAGATTGTACAGTGCAAAAACAAACGCACACTTCGAGATGGAATGCTTTCTGATGGCATATATGGTGGCGAAGACAGGACAAGTGTTAAATTGGGTGAGCTTCCTAGCTTTCATCATTGTTAACAGAGATAAGGAAGTTACAGGTATGAAAAACAAAAACTTTTATATGTCAGCATATCTTATTGATGTAATCTTCTCTGCGCACCTTTTCCCTGCTTTTGAATAGAGTTGGACTCTAAGTCACCCTCCAATTCATATCTATTTCTTTGAACTGTGGGATGTAAATTACAAAGAATATTTTTACAACATCTATGAGTATTTCTTATCCCCTATATACAAGGTGATTTTTGGGATTTACCCACACAGGATATCTCAAGGGGCCATAAAAACCCTAAGAGAGATAGGGGATTGGTATGTAAAGAAATATTATACTTACATTATGGTGTATGGAAGTATTGGGCTACCACATCTCTTTCCAAAGTATGTTCCTGACAAGTTGTTATCCAAAGAAATTACATATCCAACAATAAAGAAAGGGGTCACAACATATCTATAAGAGAAAAACATAAATATTGTCCAAATTTCCCACTACACGTATGTAGATATACTCTATCCAAAAAAACCCATGCTGAGAAGGAAGCCAAAGCCATGAGGGAGATATGTCTCTGCACAAGGAACCCAAAGGGTCATGATCCATGCAATATAGTTTATGACCGTGTAAAATCGGTCAAGCTTGCACACCAATTCATTCATGAAATGAACTTTGTAGAAGACCTCTTCAAAGGGGATTTTTTTTAAGAAGTATTACAAAAGCTATAGAGTGAGATAGTCATGGAAAATCTATAAATGGAAGAAGATGAAGAGAGGATTGTAGTGAAGGAACAATTCAAAATGTTACTAGAGGAGGAAAAGGAGAAGCTAGAGGCTAAAGAAAGGGAATAAGCACAAAAATACAATGACAGAGCATAGGGATCTAGAGAAGCAAAAGAAAGATATCAACAAAAGAAAAAAGCAGAGATGGAAAAGAAGAACACCAATCAAGATGAAACCCAAAATGATGGAGGAAGAAAAAGGAACACTGAAAAGGAAATCAAATTCAAAGAGGATATGCAACCAAAAAAGAAGAAAAGGGAAAATGACAAAAGACATAGAGTAGCTACTGAAGAAGAAGAAAAAATAAAGAGAGTAGAGGAAATTTAGAGAAGCAAAAGAAAAGAAAACAAGATGAGTTAAGCATAGTCTCATCAAATATTGGTGCAATCATAATTACTATTCTTGTTGAGGAATGCACTCCTTTAGTAGTCATCCCAGGAAATATTTCTTACACATCTCAGGAATTAGGGATGGACAATGTTGTAGTTGCAGTAGGTGAATATTATTATAGCCATAAAAATAGGGCTATTGAGAGGAGAATAAATAAGATAAAGAGGGGAGAATATTCACTCAAGAAGGCACCCATTGAGAGAATCATCAAATGGAAGGCAGGATCAGACCCAAAGGAAAATGCTATGCAGTCTGCATTAGCCCTAAATCCATTTACAGGTGCAAATGTTATGTTGGTGTATGAAATAGGAGAAGCATTGGATATATCTAGGGCCAGAGTGACTTGGTCTAGCATTGGATATATCATCATGTTATAAACTTAGTCTAGTGATTCTCACCTTTCCAACCCTGAACAAGCCTTTCATCCTCTATCATACTATGTAGACAAGCCCATTTAGTTTTCCACTCAATGAGGTTCTACGCACTCTAAGAGGATAACCCCAACCCATTCAAACTATATAAGAGAAGAGATTGAGAGAATAATAAAATATTCTCATAGAGGTGTCTTAAATCGACAATGGAGTAGGTAGTCTGGCTAACTTTCTATTGACTATTTTTTACCCCAATACCAAATAAACCCTATGAAGAAAACCTTGTTCTTTGAAAACTCGTTCATCCATGAGGATAACCCAATTGTCGGGACACTTGAATATCACTTATCTCAAGTTCTACAAGGTGTTTTACAATCTTTTGATTTTGAACTAGAACATTTTTTACTTGCTGGTGGTGACGCTATACCTCCCAGTTCTCTTGAATCATCACCTAGGACATCGAGGGGTGAACCCGAAGACACGCCTGAATTAGATGGATAAGGAAAACAACTAATTCTGGTCAATCCTCAATCAATGGTCGGAGCTAATTAAAACCCACCAAATAACCAAACATGGTTAGCTCTTGTTGTTGTTGCAGTCCTTGGGGAAGTCCATGACATGCCCAAGCATCGTGATAAGTTCTTTCCCAAATTTGACCCAGGTAAGAAATATTTTGTAGAATACCATATCAAAAAGTTTATGCTTGTTGTTATGATTATGAATGTTCAATATGAAGATGTTTTCTGCAGATTATTTCCTTATACATTTGAGAACAAAGCGCCAACATGGTTATTTTCTTTAACTCAAGCATCTATCACTAGTTGGAATGTGTTTGAAATTGATTTTATAGAAAATTTTGGTGAGAAAAATACCCTTGCAACTTTGGTTTTAGATCTATCTAGGATTAAAATGGATGCTATGGAAAATTTCAAATATTTTAATGAAAAATTTGTCACTTTAATGAATAAGATTCCTCAGGATTCTAGACCTACTGAATATGTTTCAATAGAATTTTATACCTCAGATTTGTATATTTCTATGGCAATGTTTGTGAAGAGGGTTGAGAAAACTACTTTAGAAGAAACTTTCAAAGAAGTCATTAAACTTGAGAAGGACATGCTGAGTCTGAAAGGTAACCCTAGGTTTGAATTTTCAAAAGGTAAAGGCAATCACAAAATCAAAACAATTGTAGCCAAAATATCTTAAGATAAAAAATATTCTGGTTCCTGAGACATGGAATCCCTCCATAAAATTGTTAAGAAACTCTCCAACAAGATAATTGATCTAAAGAAGTGTTATGGAAATATTCCCCTGTGGACATGTAAACTTTCCCTTGGATTATTGACCCCTATACCAAGACAAAAAATTACAAATGGACACTAAGATCCCTTTGAATTCAGTTTAACTAATCAGAAAGAGAGAAGGAGAAAGAGTGTGATGCACCTTGTTTCGAAGTTTGTCCTTGTTGCTTCCAATTCAAGCTTGATATCCAAAATCCTAAGTGAAACTTGATACCTACAATAGGAAGCAAAGATAAACAAAGAACTCCTACTCTACAATATTAGATCAAACAAATTCATCTACAAAGATCGAAGGAAGAATAGACAAGCACATGCAAGAATACACAAGCTTGAAGGAAATAGACCAAGTATATTCAAATGAGAACCCAAAAGGAATAATTACAGACCACGATTGATGCAGTTGTAGAAGTCTCCCCAATATCTCCTCATCCAACCCTTGCATGATGCTACCAAGATCATAAGTTTGATATATGAAAGATTCCTCCTCTTCACCTTGGAAATCCCTCAATATATAGGGTTTGAGGGGCACAACAACTATGAGAAAATGAGGGGTATGGTTGAGGATATGGCTCCTTAAGGCTTGGATAAGATCTTAAAGTGAAGCCCAAGCATGAGCGTCGAACACAACTGACTCAATTTCAAAGAGTTGGTCGATAGATTAAGGTGGGGGAGATCCCCCTTTCTCTCAACAACACTAGTGCTACCCCCTACTGAGAGACAGAGCATTGATCCTAGATCAACGCTCCCTGATAGTGGTAGAGGGGGTGCTATGTGTGCACCCAAAGTATGGACAAGAGGCGTTGGTCTTCATAAATGCTAAAAAAAGGGTCGAAATTTCCAAGGAAAAAGTGTGTTTTGACCAAAAAATTATTGTTTTCCTCCTCCCATATGACTTAGGGGTCATGCAAAAAAAATTTAATGGTTTCAAGGGGTGGAAACACCTCAAAAATTGAATGAGACACTTGGGAAGGTGAATACAACACTTGTGACAGTGAATGTGACACTTACTGAGGTGCATACGTCACTTTGCAACACTTGCGACACTTAGGGTGTGTAACTCAAGTGTGACATTTTGATGTGTAACAGATGCCCCATAAAGTGTGAGGTTAGAAGAGAAAATGATTGCCAAAACACTTTAAAATTATTCAATGCAAGGGTGATGGATTGGGAGAACCTGGAAGAAGTTGCAAACAATCATGAAACAATATTAATATATGTTCCATTTCTGAGGTAGGCATACCTATGCTCAGAATACGAGATGGCTCAAAGCACAGATGTCGACCAGTACACTATGGATCCATGAAAACACTGACTAAGGATATGGCCACCAAAGATACAATGTGGATCCATACCTCCATGACATGAACTGATTGCAGCCATGAAAAATACACGGTGGAGCTACGAGATGACAAAACATAGCCATGGATCAATACAAAGTGGATCTATGTGACAATATATATATCAACATGTTTAATAATCTTCTTCACATCCTGGGAGAAGCATATAACATAGTGAATGTGCAACCCAGGGTCTTCATCCCAATCCAAATGTGGTATGAATCTAGTCATGTGAATAGATGATTTAATGTCGAACATGGAAGAAACCACTTGATTACCAAGCATTGAGGTAAACCATTAACAAGTGCAATGGAAATCACCAATGATGTCAATGAATTCGAAGGTACCCTAGTACATTCCAACGAATGTGAATAAATGAGCTGAGGTTGAACATTCGTGGAATCATCCGATCAGAGGTTAATGATGTAAACCTGTTGTCGGAAGCGAGGAGGCCTACCATTGAGGCATGCAAGTCCCAAGGTAATAATTGGTTTCTAATTCTAATTCCTGGATAATGTGTTGAAGTCGACAGGAAAAGACTCGTCGAAGGAGGGCCTTGATGTATCCCCCATCATCGAGATGAAACTGACACATTAAAGTGATGTAATATGGTGAATTGAATGAGTATGGAATGACATAGGAAATAGAAACTTGCAATACTGCAGATGGATGATTTGAAGTGAAACTTCCCTTGAACATAATGAGGCATGAAAACTAAGTTGGCAGCATTGACTCGAAGAGCACCAAGAATTTAATGTGACGACAATAAGAGCACTCTTCGACTTGAAGAAAATTATGGAGACACATGGAATTGGTATGACTCAGAGACAAGCGAACTACCCAATTTTAAGACGAGACACAAACATGTACCATGTTCAAGGGAGACAATCGCTGCCATAAAGGATTCCAAAAAACTTGGCCCACTTCCTTCAAATATTTCCCCCACCTAGATAGATGAGTACCTCTTTATTTTTAAATGAGGTTGAGGAGGATGACAAATGCTCAATATATCTCATCCTTTGGATGAGTCCCTTGACATATGTTTAATGAACCTGAGGAAGGAGGGGTTCGGTCCCAGAAGGGTCATAGATATTGGACTCAAATAGGTCCTTCAATGCATAGTTTTATGATCCCAAAGAAGGTAAAATCAATGTTTTTGCATGTTTAGAGAGTCTGAAAAAAACTTAAAGGTGACTCTATGGATGACTTTTTCATAAATTTAGTCTCCCAAGCCCGAAAAAAGTGTAAAACAATACAGGGGAGAGCTCTTCTAATCATGCTTGATTAGAGTGTTACTTTTTCGTAATTAGTCTCGCAAGGCCAAAAAATAGATAAACTTCCACTCGAAAGACACACTTTCAAACCTTTTAACGAGTGTGAAAGGAAGCAAGATCACTCGACAATGTTTTCATGTTTAGAGAGTCTGAAAAGAACTTAAATGAAACTCCAGGGGGTTTCTTTTTCATATAACCTTTATGAGTATGAAAAGGTGATAAAAGTATACTCGGTCACATTCTCATGTATTTATGAGCACGAGAAAGAACAAAGACTAAGCTCAGAATTGGTTTCATTTTTTCAAAAGCTTGCAACAAAATTAAACTATGCTTGTAACTCCAGGTTCAATCCCCATATTTTTGTTTCATTTTTTAACGATATTTCCACATAGAATAAAAACTATGCTCATAGCTTCTATTTCATTTTTTAACGAGCTTTCCACAGAGAAGCAAAACTATGCTCGCAGCTTCTGTTTTATTTTTTAACTAGATTACCACATAGAAGAAAAACTATGCTTGTAACCTTTCCTTGATCATGGCTGCCAAGAGGACAATGATTTGGAAGGAATACATGTCAAGGGACAAACGTCATCCATGGATTCTAGGATATCTTTGCTAGATGGAAAAAAAACACTCTGGAAGGAATATATGTTGACAACCTCAATAAGGGTAGGGAGATCTGGCTCTAATATCCCTATCAAAGAGATGACCATGTCAAATACCGAATATAAGTTAGGAGAAGGGAGAGATTCCTTCTCTTTATAAGTTAAACACATGGGACAAGTCGTTACATAATTGACTTGTGGTGGGGACAACATCACTAGCATGTATGGACCATTCAAGGAAGGAGGATTGAAAAAATTTCAGCATTAGCCCCATTCACATTAATTCTTCTATAGGCTTGTTATTTGATTGTGTAATTGATTGTGTGAGTCATGTTCAAGTCCAAAAACCCTCCCACACCATCAATGCATGCATCTAGTATGTTATAACCATGTCAAATTTTAGTCCATATAACAAGCACAAATTGGAAAAATTTCAACATTGGCCCCATTCACATTAATTATTCTATAGGATTGTTGTTTGATTTGTGTAATTGATCGTATGATCCATGTTTGAGTCTATAAACCCTCCCATACCGTCATAGTATGCTTCTAGTCTAACCATGTCAAATTTCAGTCCATACAAGAAAAAATTGAAAAACTTTCAACGTTGGCCCCATCAATGTGTCAGTTATAAGTGAGGTCAAGTTACATGAGAAGGTGTGCCTTATTGTTGGATTTTGATAGAATAACCAAAGAATATGTGATTGTAAAATTGGTTTTTTTACTCATGTTTGAGTCTGGAAACCCTCCCATGCCGTCAATGCATGTGTGTTGTCCTAGCATGTCAAATTTCAGTCCATATAAGCATAAATTGAAAAAATTTCAACATTGGCCCCATTCACATGAATTATTATATAGGATTGTTGTTTTATTATGGAATTGATTATTTGAGTCATGTTTTATTCCAACAACCCTCCCATACCATCAATGCATGCATCTAGTACGTTCTAGCCATGTCAAATTTCAGTCCATATAACAAGCACAAATTGGAAAAATTTCAACATTGGCCCCATTCACATTAATTATTCTATAGACTTGTTGTTTGATTACGGAATTGATTGTATGATTCATGTTTGAGTATGAAAATCATCACATACCATCATTTTATGCGTCTAGTCTAACCATGTCAAATTTCAGTCCATACAAGAAAAAATTGAAAAACTTTCAATGTTGGCCCCATCAACATGTCAATTATAAGCGGGGTCAAGTACATGAGTAGGTGCGCCTTATTGTTGGATTTTGATAGAATATACAAAGATTATTTGATTTTATAATTGTTTGTTTGACTCATGTTTGAGTCTGGAAAACCTCCCATAGCGTCAATGCATGTGTGTTGTCCTAGCATGTCAAATTTTAATCCATAAAAGCACAAGTTGTAAAAATTTCAATGTTGGCCCCATTCACATTAATTATTCTATAGGCTTGTTGTTTGGTTGTTGAATTGTTTGTGTGATTAATTTTTCAGTCTGGAAAATCTCCCATGCCATCATTGTATGCGTCTAACCTAACCATGTCAAATTTTAGTCCATACAACCACAAATTGAAAAAAATTCAACGTTGGCCCCATTCACATGTCAGTTATAAGCGGGGTCAAGTACATGAGAAGGCGCTCCTTATTTTTGGCTTTTGATAGAATAACCAAAGAATATTTGATTGTTGAATTGTTTGTTTGACTCATGTTTGAGAACAAAAACCCTCCCATACCGTCAATGCAAGTGTGTTGTCCTAGGATGTGTTCAAACAATTTCAACGAAGATTCTATAGAAATAAAAAACACGTTTATTGAAAATTCGTTGATGCAATACTATGACAACAATGATGACATCTATGATCATGATGGTATAAAAATGAATGAGCTTCTCTTGGTTTCAAGAATAATTTATCGTCTACTGAACAATGTGAACCACGTGAAAGTGGAAGCTCATATGGCCCCTCCCCTCCCCCTCACATCACTCTCAATTCCCTAATACCCAATCTATAAAATATAAAATAATTGAAAGCAACTTAGTAAGATTCATGCATAGAAACTACCAAAACAAAAATTAATGAAGGTAAATGAAATTATGTGTTTGTAAATGATATTTTTAGTTTACCACGTACTCTAGTATATTAGAAACTATTTTTAGGTTTCACACAATAATTAAAAAAATATGTAACATAGGATATAAAAACATCGCATAAAACTTAAAAACATGTAATCAACCCATGACATAAGTAAATTATTTTAAGAGAATAATTCATACAAATTAAAATATATAGTCACGTACTTGATCCAACTCAACATTTGTATCATCCTTATTTTGTATCTTCTTCTTCATCAAACTCAACATATGTATCATCATCCGGATCAGAAACGATGTTGAAAGGATTGACGATATCATCATCGTCATCAATGTCATTTTCGAGCATATTTTCATCGACATCATCATCAAGAACTGCATTGTCTCCTACGTTTGGATCATGATATTATTCGTCTTCTTCGTGTATCGACCTTGCATGATCTTCCGACTCTGTCTAATCTAACGAATCATCATCTTCTTCAATATCATCTTCTTCTTGTACATGAGTATACTTAACTGGACTTCCTCTTGGATCATATCTAACAACAAATGACCAATCCCTCTCACCTAGAACATTTGAGTAAAAGACATGTTCACATTGTCTTGGAAAAACATAGCGATCATGTCCTCTTTCAAACACCATTTTTTTAATCATCGAAAATCTATTGGCATGTTTAATAACAATTCTTTCATCATCATGTTCATGCATTCATAACCTATACCATTTGACGTCGAACATAACGAATTTGAAGGAATTAAAGTCACACTCAAGTATATCATTCAAATACCCATAGTATCTATTTTCAGATTCTCGGGGGTGTCTATCACTCCTAGAGGAAACATTAGTGACCTGGAATACTACAGTTATCCCACTATCATAAGTTTTCCTCGTTTCAACCAACTGTTTGATGAGAAATTTACAACCATTGCACCACATTTCCATATGGTGTTTCAACTGCAATATGCCAGATATGTAAAAGATGCATTGTCAATTAATAAATTAACATATTTATATAACTTGGAAAGTATCTAAAAAATCTAGTACACATGTATTCACATTAATATAATATAAAATAACTGAATAAAATGGGTGAATTTTCTTGCATGTCCATCTTTCAAACCATATGCTAAATCAATTTCCCTTTGCATAACATTGGCATCCCAGTTACAACGAGCTTCTCTAACCAATTCGGACAGGCGTTGCCATGATAACCTACCACCATGTTGTTGTTTACATCTTTCAATCCATACATTCATCTAGTCAAGATTGTTTGCAATGTATAAATGCAGTGCATCCCAATCTTGGGAAACTAAATAAAAAGAACTTAAATGAAACTCCAGGGGGTTCCTTTTTCGTATAACCTTTACGAGTCTAAAAAAGTGATAAAAGTATACTCAATCACATTCTCATGTATTTACGAGCACGAGAAAGAACAAAGACTAAGCTCAGAATTGGTTCCACTTTTACACAAGCTTGCAACAAAATTAAACTATGCTTGTAACTCCAAGTTCAATCCCCAGATTTTTGTTTCATTTTTTAATGATATTGCCACAGAGAAGAAAAACTATGCTCATAACTTCTGTTTCATTTTTTAACAAGATTTCTACAAAGAATAAAAACTATGCTCGTAACTTATGTTTTATGTTTTAACTAGATTTCCACATAGAAGAAAAATTATGCTCGTAACCTTTCTTTGATCATGGATTCCAAGAGGACAATGCTTTGAAAGGAATACATTTCAAGGGACAAACTTCAGCCATGGATTCTAGGATATCTTCGCTAGATGGAAAAAAAACACTCTGGAAGGAATACATGTCGATGACCTCGATAAGGGTAGGGAGATCTGGCTCTAATAGCCCTATCGAAGAGATGACCATGTCGACTATCGAATATAAGTTACGAGAAGGGAGATATTCCTTCTCTTTTGAATTTAAACACATGGGACAGGTCATTACATAATTGACTTGTGGTGGGGCCAACATCAGTGGCATGTATGGACCATTCAGGGAAGGCGGATTGAAAAATTTCAACATTGGCCCCATTCACATTACTTCTTCTATAGGATTGTTGTTTGATTGTGGAATTGATTGTGTGGGTATTTTTCGAGTCCAACAACCCTCCCATACCATCAATACATGCATCTAGTACATTCTAACCATGTCAAATTTCAATCCATATAACAAGCACAAATTGGAAAAAATTCAACATTGGCCCCATTCACATTAATTATTCTATAGGATTGTTGTTTGATTGTGGAATTGATTGTGTGAGGCATGTTTGAGTCAATAAAACCTCCCATACCATCATTGATTGTGTCTAGTCTAACCATGTCAAATTTCAGTCCATACAAGCAAAAATTGAAAAACTTTCAATGTTGGCCCCATCAACGTGTCAATTATAAGCGAGGTCAAGTACATGAGCAGGTGTGCCTTATTGTTGGATTTTGATAGAATAACCAAAGAATATGTGATTGTAAAATTGGTTTTTTTACTCATGTTTGAAACCAGAAACCCTCCCATGCCGTCAATGCATGTGTGTTGTCCTAGCATGTCAAATTTCAGTCCATACAAGCAAAAATTGAAAAAATTTCAACATTGGCCCCATTCACATTAATTATTATATAGGCTTGTTGTTTTATTATGGAATTGATTATGTGAGTCATGTTTGATTCCAAAAACCCTCCCATACCATAAATGCATGCATCTAGTACGTTCTAGCCATGTCAAATTGTAGTCCATATAACAAGCACAAATTGGAAAAATTTCAACATTGGCCCCATTCACATTAATTATTCTATAGGCTTGTTGCTCGATTATGGAATTGATTGTATGAATCATGTTTGAGTCTGAAAACCACCACATACCATCATTGTATGTGTCTAGTCTAACCATGTCAAATTTCCGTCCATACAAGCACAAATTGAAAAGCTTTCAATGTTGGCCCCATCAACATGTCAATTATAAGCGGGGTCAAGTGCATGAGCAGACACACCTTATTATTGGCTTTTGATAGAATATACAAAGATTGTTTGATTTTTGAATTGTTTTTTTTACTCATGTTTGAGTTTGGAAACCCTCCCATAGCGTCAATTCATGTGTGTTGTCCTAGCATGTCAAATTTCAGTCCATAAAAGCACAAATTGAAAAAATTTCAATGTTGGCCCCATTCACATTAATTATTATATAGGCTTATTGTTTGGTTGTTGAATTGTTTGTGTGATTCATGTTTAAGTCTGGAAAATATCTCATACCATCATTGTATGCATCTAATCTAACCATGTAAAATTTTAGTCCATACAACCACAAATTGAAAAAATTTCAACATTGGCCCCATTCACATGTCAGTTATAAGTGGGGTCAAGTACATGAGCAGGTGCTCCTTATTTTTGGCTTTTGATAGAATAACAAAAGAATATTTGAATGCTAAATTGTTTGTTTGACTCATGTTTGAGTACGAAAACCCTTCCATACCGTCAATGCAGGTGTGTTGTCCTAGCATGTGTTCAAACAGTTTCAACGAAGATTCTATAGAAATGAAAAACACGTTTATCAAAAATTCGTTGATGCAATACTATGACAACAATGATGAAATCTACGATCATGATGGTATAAAACTGAATGAGATTCTCTTGGTTTCAAGAATAATTTATCCTCTACTGAACAATGTGAACCACGTGAAGGTGGAAGCTCATATTGCCCATCCCCTCCCCCTCACATCACTCTCAATTCCCCAATACCCAATCTATAAAATAGAAAATAATTGAAAGCAACATAGTAAGATTCATGCATAGAAAATGCCAAAACAAAAATTAATGAAGGTAAATGAAATTATGTGTTTGTAAATGATATTTTTAGTTTACTACGTACTCTAGTATATTGGAAACTATTTTTAGGTTTCACATAATAATTAAAAAACATGTAACATAGGATATAAAAACGTCGCATAAAACTTAAAAACATGTAATTAAACCATGCCATAAGTAAATTATTTTAAGAGAATAATTCATACAAATTAAAATATATAGTCACATACCTGATCCAATCCAACATTTGTATCATCCTTATTTTTTATCTTCTTCTTCATCGAACTCAAAATTTGTATCATCATCCGGATCAGAAATGGTGTTGAAAGGATTGACGATATTATCATCGTCATCAATGTCATTTTTGAGCATATTTTCATCGACATCATCATCAAGAACTGCATTGTCTCCTATGTCTGGATCATGATCTTATTCGTCTTCTTCGTATATCAACCTTGCATGATCTTTCGGCTTTGTCTGATCTGGTGAATCATATTCTTCTTCGATATCATCTACTTCCTGTACATGATTATACTTAACTGGCCTTCCTCTTGGATAATATATAACAACAAATGACCAATCCCTCTCACCTAGAACATTTGAGTAAAAGACATGTTCACATGGTCTTGGAAAAACATAGCGATCATGTCCTCTTTCAAACACCATTTTTTTAATCATTGAAAAACTGTTGGCATGTTTAATAACAGTTATTTCCTCATCGCGTTCATGCATTCGTAACCTATACCATTTGACGTCGAACAAAACAAATTTGAAGGAATTAAAGTCACACTCAAGTCTATCATTCAAATACCCATAGTATCTATTTTCAGATTCTCGAGGATGTCTGTCACTCCAAGAGAAAACATTAGTGACCTGGAATACTGCAGTTATCCCACTATCATAAGTTTTCCTAGTTTCGTCCAATCATTTGATGCGAAATTTATGGCCATTTCACCACATAGCCTTGTGGTGTTTCAACTGCAATATGCCAGATATGTAAAAGATGCATTGTCAATTAATAAATTAACATATTTATATAACTTGGAAAGCATCTGAAAAAGACAGTACACATGTAGTCACATTAATATAATATAAAATAACTGAATAAAATGGGTGAATTTTCTTGCATGTGCATCTTTCAAACCATATGCTAAATCAATTTCCCTTTGCGTAACATTGACATCTCAGTTACAACGAGCTTCTCTACCCAATTCAGACAGTCGTTGTCATGATAACCTATCACCATGATGTTGTTTCCATCTATCAATCCATACATTCATCTAGTCAAGATTGTTTTCAATGTATAAATGCAGTGCATCCCAATCTTGGCCAACTGAATAAAAAAATCAATATAATTCACCAATATTAAATATTAGTTATAACCATGGTAAATATTAATAATTGATGAAATAATAGATATTAATATATTAATGAGTATGATCATATACACAAAAAATGAAAATTTATATGTATTAATATAAATCTCCACAATTATTAATATGTTACCTCTCATTTATTTCATTCTACCTTTTCCCAACAGGTGCTCCTGATCTTCAATTTTTTTGATGGAGTTCACATCCCAAATGTGATCCACTGCATGCATAGTTGGTGTTGCTAATTTAGAAAGATATTGAATAATATACATCATGGATTGATATACCATACATCCCTCCACCATAGAACCCTCGGGATGTGCTCTTTGTCTAACCAAAGCCTTCAATGATTTCAAATGCCTCTCCACCATCCACATTGACCTTGTGTGTACAGGTCCACACATTTCAATCTCCTCAACTTGGTGTATGAGGTAGTGTTCTTGTGCATTGAAAAATGTTGGAGGTATATA
>JASDQU010739943.1:186023-201831 GCA_032191745.1 Picea mariana
TCATCTCTTCTCTGTACCATGTATATATAGCTTCTGTGCATCTTGTGCATGCAATATTTGCCATTCCTATGCATGCTCATATCGCGCCAATCTCCTCCACCTCTCGAGTGCTCTGCGTGATCATCATCGTAACTCTTCAGCTTCTTTGGCTGTTTTCCCACGCGTTCAACATCACTGGATGTTATGTTGAGATTCCTCAGCCTCTCTGGCAGTTGGGACTCTTCATCTTCTCTATGATAGTCAAGCTCACCTTCTCTGTTTTAGTTACAGGCTTCCACGCCCATCCATCTGTCAATCCCTTCTAAAAGTAGTCTTCCTTCACTTGGATGAAGCTTGGAGACTCTTCATCTCCTCTGGCGATCACACAGGGGTTTCTTTGATCCCATTTCTTTCATTTTTTTGTATCCAGTTATTTTCCATAAATCTAAACAATAAACTAGTAACAACTAATCTGGGATTTAAGGAAATAAATTGCATAATTTAAGATTTCATAATAGCATAATATCTGTTGTGACGAACTGCTCCAGTGGAATATCCACGACAATTTATAAATCAATCTATACAAAATCCTCGAAGTTCCTCGTTCAAGGAAGCATAGGCTGAGTGTCACCAAAGACTCCCATCATTGGTATTTCTATCAAAAAATAGATATCCTGGGTAGTGATCTCAATCAATTGTCCTTGCACCATAAAGGCCCATGTATCTGCATCCCAATACTATACGATACGATAAATAATCCCATCACCTACCCTCATCGATGGGTTCTCAATGTACTTGAATACCTCATTTCGAGCTAAATCTCCTCGAACCACTTGGTTCCCATTGACTCTATAGTGGATTTCTTCTAATTCTCTTTCCTTCCATAGAATTTTGAACTGAACCATGCTTGCACTTTACATTTTGTCATTAATTTGTCCCTTGCACATCTTATCTAATTTATTTACCATTTTCCCCTTAAAATTACATTTTCCTAATTGTTTAGAGCCTTAAAAGTTGTACCAAAACAATGCTAAAAAAAAAATAACCCTATTTTTTACAATGGACTAATATGAAAACTAAAATTAGTTTTTATGCTCCCAACATAGAAATTGCCCATATTTTCTAGGTTGACCCTAAAATATTTTCCAATATCATAAAATAAATTAATCCACTCTAAATCAAAAAATCAAAAAGAGAATCAAACCACCTACAAACTTAGGACATCGTCCTCTCCAAATCAAACCAAATCAAACCACCTACATAAAAACTTAAGGCATCGTCCTCTCCAAATCAACATGCAAAAATGAATTTGAATTTAAAACTTTAACCCTTTTCATCATCATAAAAATAAAAATAAAAATAAAAATAAAAATAAAAACCAAAACCCTAATTTTTTCTTAATCAAATAGAAAATCATACGAACTCTTATTAACATTGAAACATTGAGGCTCTGACCTTTTTATTAAAAAAAACATGTTTTTATCTTATAGAGACTCGTGCCGTCTGTGTCGTTGAAATTGTATTTTTGAAACTTGGAAAGGGGATTATCATATTTTCTTACTTTGATACCTCATCTGGAAGCCTTTTTCTGGACACTTGATATATCTTTTAAAACAATTAATATATTCGTACTTATTGATTGGGAATGCCTAAACATATACTAAAGAAAAGCTATTTTCAAAAGTATATTTTAATAATAACAAACTAAAATCAATTTATATATCTTATTTATATAAGCTTTTCCAAAAGTATATTTAAATAATAATAAACTAAAATCAATTTTATATATTTTTTAAAATAAAAAATATAAACTATTTTCAAAAGTATATTTAAATAATAACAAACTAGAATCAATTTTATATATCTTTGAAAATAAAGAATATAAGCTATTTCCAAAAGTCTATTGAAATAATAACAAACTAGAATCAATTTTATATATCTTTAAAAATAAAGAATATAAGCTATTTCCAAAAGTATATTTAAATAATAACAAACTAAAATCAATTTTATATATCTTTTAAAATAAAGAATATAAGCTATTTCCAAAAGTATATTTAAATAATAACAAACTAAAATCAATTTTATATATCTTTTAAAATAACGAATATAATGATACTTATTAATTGTAACGCTGAAACATATATTCTGTGAAACATATACCATGCAAAAGCCATTTCCAAAAGTATATTTAAATAACAAATTAAAATCAATTTCATATATCTTTAAAAATAATGAATATATTGATACTTATTATTTGGAAGGCTGATTCAACATATAGTCTCTGACGTAGGTACGGATTAATGGAAAGTGTAGTTTTATATTTTGTTTTTTTTTTTTTTTTTTTGGGTGAATTTTGTTAGAATTTTAGTCATAAATTGTTAGAATTTTAGATTTGAGTTTATATAATCCAAGTATTTTAAGGAATTTTAAAGAAATTGAATTTATTGATATTTTAAAAATGCAATTTAAACAATAAAAATAGATTATTTCACTTATTTCACTTAAAGGCGTACACTTATTGACAATGGACAGATTTAATAGGGGTTTAGTGCTTAATAACTTTGCTATGGACAGGATTAAATATGGCTGGAATATTCTTAGTAGTCACACAAAATAAATGGCTGTGATTTCAATCATTAACTTCCTAGCTATTATAAAGACATCCATTTATGTGTTTATTTTTTTACATTTACCTAATCATATTTAAAAATTACTTTGATAGCTAACTAATTGCCACTTAAGTGATTAACATAAATTAAAATATTAACACCAAATAAATGAAGTGCAACCGTTTATTTCTTAATTAACAATAAAATTTAATATATTCTTTTAAGGATTTATTTCATCTTATAAACCTTTCAGCATTAACCAATAGCTATTTCACTGCTATGCTAGTAAATAATATTGACAAAAAAATTTATATAACACTAAATAATGTGGAAAACGATCATTAAATTTTGAGAAAAAAAAAACGTGGAAAGATATCTTAAATGTTAGGCAACGCTGAAACATAGTCTACGCCGTACGCAGAGTCAACTTTAAAATACACATTATCCTAAAATATTTTGACCGAAATTTTGATAATGTGGAAAACGACTGATAATAAATTTTAGAAAAAAAAACGAATGAGGAAAGATATTTCAGTACTTTTAAATTGTTTTGAGAACAGTTTATATCACGTTTATAACTCTGTTACAAGTAATATATTGTTTTTTAGGAATTGATAACCCTGAATTCAAATTTCAATGTGTTACATGATATATATTAATGAAGAGAAGCTTATATCGCATTTATTATTCTATTATTGAAGCCATTTATTACTTTAATACATTATATATATTATTTTAAAGAAAATTTTATATCACGTTTGTTATTCCAATGTATGGTACATATTGTTTGACTAGGAAAGATTGGTCATCCTAAACCCATATTCCAATACACGGTATGCACACTGTCTTCTTTATAAACTGGAAAACTTTGTGTTGAAGTGATTAATATTTGTTTGTGCTTAACCTTATAAGCATCTCGGGTATATATATATGAAATATATGCTTGGAGTTTGTGTGAATCTTGGAGAATATGCTGGCATCTTATATATGCTTTTAACATCCAACAAATAAGCTGTGTGAATTTGCAGACATTTATTCTATATTCCCTTTCCCGCCCTTCGTTAAAGAATCCTCATACATACATATAGAATCCTTCCTCTATAAATATACATGTATATATTTTACCATTTATATATATAATTTTTTTTTTTTTTAAATATTAAATGGTAAGTTTATGTTGAGTCTGGAAGAAATTACATATTTATTTACTATAATTTCTCATATAATGTTGAAATATTTCTTTTATGGTCCGTATTGAAATATTTTTTTGTTATTAGTATTTTTTTAAATGTTATATGTGTCAACTCCATGTTAAGCATCTAAGAAATTATACATCTTCCTTATACTTGACTATAGAAAGCACTTCTGAATAATAATTTTAACAAAAAAATATATAAAACACTAAATAATGTGGAAAAAGACCATTAAAATTTCAAAAAAACTAACTAGAAAAGATATCTTAAACTGTTAGACAAAACTGAAACATATAATTTCTACTATAAGCAGAAACTAATAAAAAATATCTTAATACACTCAGTTCTAAAATACACATAAATTTATTAGGTCCAAAGGCCTACACCTATTGACCATTGGCACATTTAATAGGTTTTTAGTGCTTAATCAGTTTTGTATAGACAAGATTAAATATTGATGGAATATTCTTAGTAGTCCCAATAAATCAATGGCTGTGATTTCAACCACTAACTTTCTCACTATTATAAAGACATCAGTTTACATGTTTATTTTTTTACTTTTACTTAATCATATTTAAAATTTACTATGGTGATTAGCTGATTGCCAAGTATGAGTGATTAAAGTTTCATTTTCTATGCCAACCTAAACCTTTGGCCGTCCTTCTACATTCACCAGCCATAAATTTGCGGCTATGCTAGTATAAAATACATTAATATAATTGAAAACTACCAATAAAAGAAATTACAAAAAATATATATCATTATGTTTATTTTTTTCAAAATATATTCAGGGAAAAACTTATCTCACATTCATTACTCTATTGAAGGGTATATATTATTTTTTTTTTGAAGAATTGATCATCCTGAACCCATTTTCCAATGCATAGTGTCTATTTTTTAAGGCATTTATTATTCTACAGCAAGATGTATATTGTTTTGGAGAAAAACTTATATAAAAGTTATTACTCTGCTGCTACAGGGTACGGCATTTATTATTCTGCAGCAAGATGTATATTGTTTTGGAGAAAAATTTATATAAAAGTTATTACTCTGCTGCTACATTGTACAAATTGTTTGGCTGAGAGAAATTGGTCATCCTGAACCTATATTCCAATGCACAGTGTCATTCTTTAAACCAGTTATGACTCTGTTACAAGGTATGTATTTTAAAAACTTTTATTACTCTGTTGCAAAGTACACATTTTGAAATTTATAACTCTATTACAATTAATTACAATTACAATGTACATATTTTTAAAGCATTTATTATTACAATGTACATATTTTTAAAGTATTTATTATTCTGTTGCAAAGTATATATTTTGAAATCTATTTCATAATACATATTATTTATATGTGAAAAATTAGTCATACTAAACCCATATTTCAACAAGTTTGGAATACATCAAAATAATAAACACTTAATTTGATGTTTAACTATGTATATTAAATGTCAAAATTTGTTGTAGCTACTTACAAGTTAGAGACTTATACCTATATATGATATAGGTTAATAACTATAATTTATAGTTTTATCTTTCAAGGCATTTGTAAGCTGTGACATTTACTGTCAACACCTGGACAATGTTAGTTGAGGGACTAAATAAACACCCAAATTTCAACACTGGAGTCCCTAGGTCTTCTTAGAACCAGCTTCCAACTTTACTCTGCCACTAGAATTTTCAAATCTGTTACTCGCCATTGAAACTTAGATCTGCTCTGTATAAAATTTATGACAGTGAAATTTACACATAACATATAAAATAATTTGATATTTATAATTATAGATAAAATATAAAATGAAAATTATAAAAATAAATTTAATAAACTTTCACTTGACCTACAAAGTAAATTTGAATTCCAGTACTGGATTCCAATACACATGTCGTCCTTTTACACTGGAAAATGATTCCGATACACATGTCGTCCTTTTATATTGGAAGATTTTGCATCGAAGTGATTAATATTTTGTCATATTTGTTTGTAGTTCACATGTTTCTTTACCAGTAGTGTTTTAACTTTTGGAGGTTTTTAGGTAACTTTTTTGGTTTGATTTTGTTTTCGGTGATGTATTCAAAAATAAGATTTAATCAATAGAAAATAGTGATTTTATCTAAATTTACATTATTTAATTCTGATAAAAAAAAATTCAACCATTATTTTATGTCATATCTTTCAAAAATATAATTTAATCAACAGAAAATAAGGATTTTATCCAAATTTACATCACCTCATTCCAACAAAAAAAACACTCAACCATTACTTTATGTCATATCGTTATTTCCACTGACGAGAGTCATGGAAGCCATTGAAACTGTTGGTTTTCCCGAATGAGGATAAATGGTCGTGCCAATCTTGGAGAATATATGCTTCGAGTTGTGCGAATCTTGGAGAATATGCTGGCATCTTATATACTGCTTTTAAGATCCAACAAACAAGCTGAGTAGTAACGCGAACGCGATTTACTTTTTTTTATTCGCGTGAATGCGCGCACATTTATTACATTTCCCCTTTCGCGTGAATGCGCAGAATCCTCCTCATATATATATATACACTGATCTCACCGTTATCCTCATCTTAAGGTTTCTCTTCTGCGCATTAACCATTTCCGCCCGACAGTTAGCTACGCAGAATCCTCTTCTTCTAGGATCTCGCCGCCATCCTCATCTTCCATGGCCTCTCTTCCGCTCATTAACCACCACCATGTCAACCTTCTCTGCGCTCTGCAGTACACCACGGCCAACACCCCCAACGTCTTCAATGACTCTCCCTCTTCCATGGCTCCGCTACCGCCCTCTCTCATCAGCCACCAACATCCCAATATCCAGTCCGCCCCTACCAAGAGCTGTGACAAGGTATCAGAGCAATCCACAGCCAACGAGGAGACGGGGGATCTGAAGCAAGAGAGCCAACTTAACTTCGAGGCATGGAGGTTCGGTGTAGAAACAAACACTCTGCGCTCATGGACCGCGGTGCCTCCTGAATGCGTGGAGTACGTGAAAAGCTATATGGTCGGAAGTGGAAGCCAATATGCGAGGGACTCACACATGGTAGCCAACGAATCCATAGCCTACGTTAGCTCTCTCAAACTCTCAGGCGATGGGAAGGACGCCTGGGTTTTCGACGTCGACGAGACACTGCTCTCAAATCTGCCCTTTTTCKCAGACCATCAGTATGGGTAAGATGAACTAACAAACAAAAGTCTTTCCCCTCTGTRCTTTTTCCTTTTTCTGGCTTACTGTTTGCAGACGACGGGAYGGATCRTGATGCTTTTATAAAGTGGGCGGATTTGGCAGAACTAACAAACAATTYCATCTGCTTTTTTTTGTTTTTTCATTATTTTTGGCCTCCTGTTTGCAGAGGAGAGGGGATCGACGATGATGCTTTTATAAAGTGGGCGGATTTGGCAGAGGCCCCGCCATTGCCTGCCAGTCGTAATTTGTACGTCCATCTGCTTGAGTTGGGGTTCAAGATTTTTCTACTAACGGGCAGGTACGATTACGAAAGGAATGCCACTGAGAAGAATCTGGGCCGAGCTGGTTATCATTCATGGGAGGCGCTTTTGTTGAGGTGATTACTGCAACCACCCATGCATTTACCAATTTAGTTTCTTTGATGCCTCTCTCTGAATTTGGATTGTTTACTTTTGATGGGTAATAAATGCCTGGGAAATCGTTTGTTTCATGAGATCAATGGGCAATTTGTGTTGCAGGGACCCGGAAGATTATGAGAAGAGCGCTATGATTTATAAATCTGAGAGGAGATCGAAGATTGAGCAAGATGGGTTTAGGATCGTAGGGAACTCCGGTGATCAGTGGAGCGATCTGACTGGATATGCTGTTGGGGACAGAACGTTCAAGCTGCCCAATCCCTTGTATGACGTTGCCTAATATGTTTTGTTTGTTTCACTCGGGCACGTAAAGCGACGATGCGTCTGGTTTTGATGGATTTTCCAACTTATTTTATCCAAAAATGTGTCATTCCACAGCATGGTCTTTGATTGGCATTACTTTTTCCTCAAAACCAATGAGATTCTCTTATATTAATTATTTTGTCTCCCAGTCTAATATTCTCTTTCTTTTATGTACATTATTGGAGAAATCATGGTCATTGAAGGCATTCCAGGTAAAGCAAGGGTCATGGAGAAATCACAAAGCAATTTTTGCAACATTTCATTAATTATAGAGGTTGTCATGATTAAGCCATGCCAAAGTGGATATTTATCAAGAAAGGTGTATATCTAAAAATGGGATTTTTTTAAGTATAAATTTCAATAATATGGTTATTAATTGAAAATGTTAATATATTCATCATGTTTCAAAGTATTTTTAAAGGCCTCTTTTATTAACAAATTATTATGTGATTATCTAATTGCCATCTTAAAATGATTAACAAACTTATTTGAAATTACAAATTTACTTCACTATTATTTTTTTTATCATTTTACATTTTACAATATTAAATTTATATTTATGCCATGTTTATCATATCTACCATACACCTATGACGACAACTATACACCTATGATGACAACTTCCATAATTGTCTACCTATTTAGAGCACCAACCTAATTAATTACAAGTCATTTCATATTGTTCTTTTGTATTCAAGAAATCATGGTGAGCTTAAGTCTTCATAAATTTTTTTAATAAAATAATCTTTATAAATTAATATATTAATACAGTTGATTAATAAAATTAGTTTTGTAACTTTGAAGGCTTTAAGGTTTTTAATAATATAGTATTAATAAGATTAGGGTTATTAAAATTAAGGTTAATGTATGTATTATTAATACATTAATTATTGATAAAGTTAGGATTACTATTATTATTATTAATGATTTATTTAATATCAACTATTAATTATATTAATAGTTATTAATAATTACTAATAATTAATATATTTATTATTAATATAAATAAATATTTGTTATTATTATTAGTGAATAGTAATAATAGCTATTAATATTATTAATAATATTTTATTGATTGGTTTGATTATAATTAATAGTCATTAATAATACCATTTATAAAATTGTATGAATACATTAAGAATTATTATAAATAATACATTAATAATTAATAATTAATAATAATAATCATATTATTAGTTATTATTGATATACATAATTATTATATATATACAATGTGTATTTTAAGTATGTAACATATATATCCTTTATACACTAATTATTAATCAATATTAATAATTAAAGATGTCACCAATAATGTATTAATAATATATTGAAGTAAATAAATTATTATAATATATTAATAATTAATAATTAATAATAATAATTATATTATTAATTATTATTAATATTCATAATTATATATATACAATGGGTACTTTAGGTATGCAACATACATACCATTTATATACTAATTATTAATCAATATTAATAATTAAAGATGTCACTAATAATATATTGAAGTAAATGATTATTAAGATTAGAGTTAGTGTTAAGGCGGTTAGGGCTATTCTTATTAAAATTAGGGGTATGGTTATTTGTATTAAGGTTTATTTTATAATAACAATAAAATGATTTGAATTCAATTTAAATAATAATAATAAATGGAAATGTGAATGTAGAGAAAAAATAATAAAAAAGAGTAAATATCTCCATATATTGAAAATTAAATGAAAGTGATTTTGAATATAAATTGATCACAATCTACTTTTCATTTTTAGGAGATTATATGCTCCTTTTCATTTTTTGGAGATTATATGTATGAAAAAAATTTGAAAATAAATAGAATATTTTAAACATTTCATATTTTTATAAAAAAAAATATCTTTGATAATGAGGGATTTTTTTTATTGATAATGAGAGATTTTTTTTTGATAATGAATACTCTTTTTTTTAATTAATGTGTGCATAAGCTCGAGAAAATATAAAAAATTTAATGTTCCTTGTATTCTTGTTAAAGTTATTTTATATGAATTCTAATAACATTTAGCTTTAATTATATATATATAACCATATACTATTTTTTGGTAATTTAATCTCTTTCTAACAAGTAAAAAATATTATATATTTAAATCTATTTTTTATAAATTTATTAAATATCAAATTTTATTATATTAAAAGAAAATATAATAACCTTGAAATTTAGTACATAAACTTCATTTAAGATAAGACAATTACTACATACATTTAATTAGATGTTAAAAATGTTTGACATAATTTTAAATTAAATATATCTATAACATATATATTACTCCATACATTTTTATACAATTGGATGTTGAAAATGTTATATAATTTATTAAATTTCAAGTTTTATTATATTAAAATAAAATATAATTCAATTAAGATAATTCAATTACTACATACACTTAATTAGATCTTGAAAATGTTCATATAATTTTATAAGTTAATCATCTTTCCCATTAGACTTAGCGTTAAGATGCAAAATTTATTATAATTTGATGAACATGTCCTTATGTTGCAATGTCACGTACATATCTTGATGTCACAATGTGATGAACTTTTCCAAACGTCACAATGTGACAAACCTAACATTTTGTCGCATTGTGATGTGCATAACCCAATGTTGCAATTTGCCAAACATAGCCCAATATTGCAATGAGACAAACATTTCTTGATGTTGCTATGTGACAAACATAACACATTGTTAGAATCTCACAAATCTATTCCAATGCCATAATGTGCGTGACAAAAAAAAAGCCTACATCACAATGTATAGAACCCAATTGTCACAATCTAACAAACATAGCTCAACATTGCAATTCCTTACACAAAGCTCACAATGTTACACTCATGACCATACCTCAGTATGTGACGAACTTTTTCCTTTGTCACATTGTGTTGATTACTCTGTCCTATATACTTTCTGAGTTTATTGACCCAGGGTTCATGTCTGTTTGGGGTTCCAACAAAGCCTCTAAAACTATCGGCCCTCCTGGTAAACCAGAAGGCAACACAACGTACAGGGTGCACTGCGTCGTCTCACCCGTGATAGTCTTAATGGGTGGCTGCAATACTCATGTGTTTACAGCCTAGGATTGAGTGAGAGATATGATAACTATGTATTAGGAGTGCTACTATAAGTTATTAACGCAATATACCATTATCCCGATTTATGCAAGAAATATAATAACTCATTCATTTAGCGCATCTATATCTACTGAGACAATAAAGAAATACATGCATTCAATCACATAACACAGATGTTACTGTGGTTCACCCCCCTGGGCTACGTCCACAAATATATGGCTCTTGGTTCTCTTATTATCATCATTCTGTCATTACAGCGTTGCGGGCTTTACAATTATTTTACGTTGGGTTAAGATCTGTTATGAGGCGGATTAAATCGCACCAGGCTCCTCAACCTGCAATCTAACCATCAAGATCTACCCTCTAACCTCTCTAGCTCAACAACTTACAAAAGTAGGTCATACAACAAAATATCATATCTTTCCTCCTTTGTAATCGTCTCTTTATATCTCTAGCAACTTGTTACAACAGAAAACCACACGTACCTCTACGAGTCCTAGATAACTATATTTATACGTTTTTGGCTCTTCAGCCATTACAATACATTACAAAAACCGTAACCCTAACGTCGTTAGGTCTTCCATGCATGTGTGCGTGTTGTTCTTCCTTTCAGCTATCGCTTTCCTTGTGCATACCTTCTTTCCCAAAATCGTCTTGCTTTTCGCCTTGGTCTGCTTCCAACAGGCCCCCAACACTGACATGTGGCTTGTCCCGAGTCACCTAACCTTTGTGCGCTTCACCGATCTCCCTAGTGATCTTCTAAAACTTTTCCTTGAGCTCCGCTACTTGTGTTTGCGCCTGCGCCATCTTCTCCTTGAGTGTGTCTACTGTCTGAGCTACAATTTCATCATTGATTAATCCTGCACACTCTGCCTGGGTCTGTGCTATATGTTTCTTGGCTTCCTCTACCTCTACAATGAATTCTTCCACTCATTATTGAAGAGGTTCCATTTGAGCCTAACGCTCCTTTTTCTGTGTTTGCACAGTGATGAGTTCTGCCTACAATTTATTCATATCATGTGCCCCTTTGACACGCTCTGTGATAGGCATTGTATTCTGCCTCTTCTTGAGGTATTGGATAGTTGCGCTTATCCTCTCTTCTTCCTTGTCCCACCTTTGGAATTGTTGATCCTCCTCTAGATTTGTCTAAAGTTGTGTTGCATAATCAAAAAAGTCGGTTGTTGTGCTAACCTGTCGCTCTATCTCCTATAGTTGCTCTACTGCCTCATGTTTCCTTTGCTCCTTTATTGCTGGTGGAGTGGTGGGTGTGAGCTGCTCATGGAGATTCTCAATCTCCTTCTGATATTGATCGATTTCTTGTGCAATCTGATCAATCTTCTATGATGTTGTGAGTTCATCCCTCTGTGCGGTTTTTAGAAACTTCTCGTAAGTTCCTGCTACTTTTCGTTCTCGTTCGTTTGCACACTCCCTCTCCTCTTGGGTCTTGAACTTAGCATGCTCACATATTATTTTCAGGGCATCTCACTTCTCCATTGCCTATTGTAATTTGGCTAAGTATTTGCATGCCCGAGACTGTACCTCTTGGGTAACGCTAACCTGCAACTTGTGTAGAGATTTGGATGGTATCTGTGGAAATAATAGTTGGATTTGAGCTAAGTCCTTTAGGGGTGTATTCCCCACAATCTCGTCCATGCGCAACATACTGGGTGTAATGTGGAATGTTGCGTTCGGCTATGGTATTGTGTGGACTGTATCTCCCTCGCCTTCTTCCAGTCTTTCTCTTGTCTGTGATGTTGATGTCCCTATTCCTATGTTGTTGCCTGCTGTCTACGCTTCCCCGATCTTCTTGAGGAACTGTCACATGTCTGTCAACTCCTCTTGAATTTTGTTCCTATGTTGCGCAACATTGTCAAAATCCTCGAATATACAATCATGAACCCTTCGGGCTATCATCTCTGCATCACCCTTCATGATCGTGTAATCTGGGGGTGTTCTCTGTGCCTTTATTTTCTTGCACATGCCTCCCATCTGAGTGGTTGGTTGCTTATAGGCCTGGTTCTTATGGGTTGGGGATTGGTGTAGTCCCCTGTGCTTCCTCATCCTATTTCTGTTGTTATTGGGCTGACTGCATATTATTATTCTTCCCCTTTTGGGTCCCTGTCTTCATTGTCCCTTCATCCGATTGTTTGTTTTTTATTTGGATCGTCCTTCATTTCTTAGGCAATGGGACTTCCTGAGGTTGTGTTTCTTCATGCCATATTTCCTCCTTCACTGTCTTTGTAGGTATGTCTTGGGTGAGGACTGCAATCTTCCATTCATCCTCCTAGTCTGTGAGAACCATGTCGATGTCACCCTCCGTGATACAATAGCGCATTTGTAGCCACTGCTTATTGGGGTCCTTCTGTGCCTGTATCCACATCACATGTCGTGTGGCCTTGAAGTTGGTGATGTCCTGATACTATGCAACAACCTGTGGTGTTATTCTCCACATGTTGGAGATGGCTTCCTGCAGGTCGCGAAGGTATCATTCGAATATAACTACTTTATCTTCTTGTTCTTGGCATCTGGAGCGGTGCCAAGTGATAAATACATTGCTCCACAATTCGGCGTGGGTCTAGTGCCAAAAACTGTGTAACTCGGTTCCTTCCATCCCATGATGGCTATCAATATGAGAATCCATGAATAATAAAACTCTGTTCCTAGATCCTTCGCATCCTTGCAATCATCTAGAAAAAAATTCAAGAGGTATGGTGCCCAACTAACTGTGGTTCCCTCGACACATAATGTTGCAACTGCGAAGACCCGGCCAAAACTTCCTCCCTGTGACATTTTCATAGCAGCTTGTAGGCCAAGATTTTTGTGGCCATTTGTGTCGCGACATCATTGATCCTCTTGATGATGATTCCTCATGTCCCCCTGTCAATACAGTTTTTCTTATTCATATCCTCCGCAAGTGCTTTCTCCTTTGTCTTATCGTCGAGAAATTGCACAGGATCCATGCCCCAAGATGGTAACCCTGTGATGTGTTCAATGAGCTCTATGTTTATCGAGATGAGCTTGTCCAACCATATATCCCCACCATGTGTAACTGCCATCAATTGTTTGACACAACCGTTTGTGTATTGTCCTCTGCCAAAGTGCAATAGATTTAGCAGACCCAAAATCCTTGTTTTCTCCAATCCTATTGCCCACTGGAGTGGTTTTTCAATTGGTTCCCCAACTGCATTCACTCCCACAGTCTATAAGTATACTCTTCTTGTGAATTTTGGGAACTTATCTGTGTCTGTTACATCGTCATCTAAGTATTTGATCTTCTCGATGTGACCCAGAAAGTCTGGTTTCACCTGTACCCCCTCTCGTATACGCGACAAAACAAGGGTTGGGACGGGTTGTTTGCGAGGTGACCTAGGTACCTGCTGCTTGTCTTTCTTCGGTAGTGGCTGGCTTGAGGTTCCAGTGGCCATCGTTTGTACTTCGAAATACCATTCTAGCCAACCTGTGACATCTTCTACTATTCCTTCCAGTGGGTGGTCTGACACAGTTGTTTGAGATTCGTTTGGCTCGACTACTTCTTCCTAATTTGTCCTTGTTCCGTTGACTCTTAGAGCTGCTTCGGTGTTCTCTTGTTTTGCCTCCTTCAGGGTTTTTGCGTCTTGGTTTTGTTGTTCTTGTGCCTCTGCTGGCATATTTACAATCATGCCCTCTGGTATTGGTTGTTGGGTTTCTTCCATCACGGGTGTGGGGTTCACCGGTGTTGTATCTGGTGATGGGATTTTGTCGACATTAACAAGATTCGATGACTGTTGTTCGCCTTCCTGTGATTATGCTTATGCCTTGGTTCAAATTTTGGAGTGTCGTGCAGTCTGGGTCGACTTTGCTTGTTTTGGTGGTGCCATAGTGGTGATTGTCAAGCGTTTGTTGACTTCAATGGTCTCTGTAACCTCTGTGAGTTGCGCTCTATACTCTGTATATGCTCTCACTCTCTGTTTCTTCTCCAGTCTTGCAATAACCTATTTTCTCCTTCCTCCGTGTTTTGAATAAGCATCGTATGAAACTTGTTGAGGATGCTACCTTTATGATGGATTCTATGAACATCCAATTCCTTCATACTTTCCATTACTCTCTCTTGCCATCTCCAGTTGGTGCCATTAATGTGGCATCTCGTCGGTCCTTTCCGGTATTCAATTCTGCATAACTTCCTCATTTCGTACTTCTTTTGTCGTCTTTCCATTTCCTTCTTGTTTCCCTTTTGACCTGGTCGTTGGCCTTGTCCTCGCTGAGTTTTTATTCCTAGTTGTGTGTTCTCTTTCTTCTTTCTTCACACAGTGCTTCTGTTGGTACTGTTTAATATCCTGTTTGTTTTTTTTTTGTTTTTTTGTTTACTGCACGGTGGGTGGTCGACTGTCCTTGTACAACTTTAGTCGAATCTCGTTGATCATCCCTCTGAGTTCTATGCCTGAAGTATTTCAGTTGTACAACTCCTCCATCTGTGACATTTTTTACTTTATATGGTCCTAACCAATGTATTCTAAGTTTTCCTAGGTGCATGCAAGGATTTGTTATCATACATCAATACTAAATCTCCTTCCTTGAAAGTTTTCTTCTTGATGTGTCTGTCATGCCAAGCTTTGTCCCTTTCTTTCTGAACTTGTTGGTGAAACCCTACTATGATCCGATCTTCTTCCATATTCATCAACTGATTTAGTCTCTCCTATAATGCACCTCATTCTGTCATGTGTGTAATTGCTGCTATGTGCAGACTAGGTACCAAAAATTCTAATGGCACCACTGCTTCTTGGCCATAGACTAGTTTAAATGGCATGTGCCCTGTCAAATATTTGCATGTAGTCCTTTAGGCCCACAATACTGCTGGTATTTTGAGGTCCCAATCATTCCTATTGACATTGCAGATCTTTGTCAGTGCGTTCTCCAAAATTTTGTTAAATGCCTCTATTGTGCCATTCGCTTGTGGGTGATATGGTGTGCTCTTCTGATGATGGACTTAAAACTCTTTAGTCATAGCATTGATAGTGTTTTTAATGAAG